>JAFMOC010000051.1:1580000-1842500 GCA_019802505.1 Corydoras sp. C115 | reverse complement strand
GGTGCTGACCGCCCCATGTGATTACACTGGAACACTGACAGCTTTAGCTTCTATTACTTAATAATAATTAGGATCAAGCAGAGTGAAAAATAAAGAAAAATTACCATTAATGATTTAGAACTTAATAATAAGAAGAATAAAACACGAGAAGAAAAATAAACACACATATCCACTTGCTTCGTTTAAAACAATAAATGAACCCAAACTCCAAGGCCAAAACAAAATAATTTATTTCATGACATTTTATGCAGACAGCTCAAGACTGTCTCCAAACACCATCAATCCATTGGTATAGTATTTTTCCCTTTGCCACAGCACCCCTAAAACCAAATTAGCAGTGAGAACCCAAACATTAAGGAGAATGCTATTATCTGCAAGCGAGTCCACATCAATGTCATTATCTTACGCTTCTATATGATTTCACATTACATAACAGTAATTTTTTTTTTAACAAGTTAGTGCATTTTCTTTCATTACACTAAACCACTAGCTGCTCAAATTCATTAATGAGAAAAAAAAAAAGAAGATAATGATAAAAGCCCCAGTGATTTGATATCTGCTGCATTACTAAGCTCCTAGTGAATGCGTCAAGTATTTTCTCTGCTGAAATCGCAAAAATATACAAATGTTAAATCTGTAATTCTCTCCCAAGTCATTTTTTTTTTGTACATAGTCAGAATTTTCAAAAACCCGGCCTATGAGGATTGGGATGGTGGGTGAGTGGGGGAGTCCACAATAAATTAAAACTCAAATTTCATAAAAGCAATACTTACAATGAATTTAACAGCAATACTGTTTCTTTCTCTGCTTCCATTTTAAAATAACAGCACCAGTTCACCTTCAGTTTGCTCCCATTTTCCTTACATTCCGATGGAAGACTGGCTTTACTCAAGTCGTTTTTGCATTTTGATATCAAGGGGGACTTGATGAGTACATGTTGAACTGACAATATTGATAATGTAGACTTATTTGTGTTTCTCTTCAAAGTAAACAAATTTCCCAAATTGAAAACTGAAATTACTGGTACAGTTGAAAACTTAACAATAATAATAATAATAATAATAATAATAATAATAAAAAAAAAAAAAAAAAAAAAAAAAAAAAAAAAAAAGACAAGACCACCACTGTGCAAAAGACGGGTCTCTAACAGAACTTTAAACAGAAGGGGCTGAGAAATCAAAGTTGAATAACTCATTCGATTTTATCTCATACATCCAGATAAATAGATGTCTGTGCTTTGCACAGTTTCAGGTCAAGAAAAAAAAAAAAAAATCAAACATTTATTAAATATAGGGCTGCATCAGGACGTACCACAATTTCAACCAATTAAACCAATTTTTACAGTGTAGCCACCAGTTCTGCAGATGCAGATTCATTTAGAAAGCAAACTGAAATCACTCCTCTACTGAAATAAGCCTGAGGATCTCCTGACCTGACTCTATGACGGATCTACAAAGCCGTTCCACAATATCCAAGGTCCTGATTTTACATCCGAAAAAGAAAATCAAAAGCAGCTATTGGCTTAACTGCTGCCTCTCGTCAAACCCAAACCAACAAAATCTTGTAAACACAGTCAAGTGTCTGACTGATCATCAGGAAACACAGGCTTTCCTCGAAGACATATGAGAATAGCTCAGAACAAAAATAACGAATGAGATGACACGAAGGACTTGAATGACTATGTACCAGACTGTGATATTCACAGGTTGTTGGTTACTAAAGCTAAAACAATAAAAAAAGAAGAAAAAAAAAACAAAACAAAAAAAGAGCAAAAATAAAAATACACCCTTCAGCAAACCAGTGATTGAGAATCACAGCATCATAATTGGCAAGCGTTGACTTTCTGCATGTTAAGTGATGTATATGAATCATTACCATGGCCTAATCCACAAATCATTGGTTTACTGCACTCATAAGTACTTCTAAATAGCAGCTCTCCTGATTCTGGGAGCAAATACAATCAGCTAGATCACTCAAATTAATTCAAAATGCCATTCCAACAGCAAGCCTCGCGCCGATTCCTAGCTATCTGTTAATCCACTCTAATGTGCGCTGCGTTTTTCTAAACGGGATCTAAATCCCAAAACTGACGGACACTTAACCAAAATGCATCCTTCCACTCAATGTCCATGTACAGTCGCCACTCGCGTCCTTCTTCTATTAAATGCTGCCTTGCTAACGCAAATGAAGCCGAACTCATGAATCGTTTTCATGGTGTGATCTCTTTGCGTAGGTATATGACATGACACACACACATGTTCCTTTTCTTCTTAGTGCATATGTTCTTTGCAAGTCGCTGTTACGGTTGTACCTCAACAGCACTCGGAGGGGGTTGCGTTAGATAAGCTGTCCCACTTCTCCCCAGCTGAACAGGACACCACTCTCAAAGGGAGAAAACTAAAAGCCAAAACACACCGATTTACATTCTTAAGAAGCACAATTGTTTTCCTATTAAATGACTTCCTTCAATAAGCGTTTACTAGCTTCCAATTTTCTTTCTTTCTTTTTTTTTTTTTTGTGATGCCCGTCTGTAAGCAAGGCCGTCCCAGTCTGTGCATTGTATGAGATTTTCCTGCAGATGTGCTCCAGGCAAGAGAGTTGGCTATTATTTTAGATTTTAAACTTTAAGATTTCATCTCTTCATATATATATTTATTTATATATATATATATATATAATATTCATATGTATATGTGTATATAATTCATACATTTGTAAGGATTCTGTCAAGTCTTTACTTTGGTGACATAGGGGGGATGTTTTGCTCTTTGCCGCTGTGTCTCGAGGCTCCCTGGGGAGAAGTGCGTCGAGTGAATGGCGGGCGCCTCTGCTGCTCACGCAGTTTAAAGCCTCCCGTGCTGGACCTAGGGGGCCCGTTGGTGCGGTAGTAACCCTGTGAGTCACGGGCTGGCCGGCCCTCCCTGCTCTTAGAGTCCCCGCTTCTCTCTTGAGGCCGCTCGGGCCGGTCCATGCCACCAGACTGCTCCTCCACCTTGTTTACCCGCAGCTCCCGTAGAGGCTGGGAAGCGGAATTGCCCGGGCTGGTGGTTGCCACGGCAGATGGAGTGGGTGGGGGATCCTTGGGGGGCCGCTGGCACACCTCAGCGTAGCTTAGTTTGCGTATTTCCTAAAAGGACAAAAGTTAAAAGAAGAGAATGAGCACCACAAAACGGACCCAGTTCAACCAACGAAACTGAACAGCAGAAACAAGTGACATTTTATTGGAACAAACATTCTGGAATATACATCCATCCATTATCTTCAGCTTTATCCTATATTAGGGTCGCGGGGGGGTTCCCCATGCCCATTCGGGGGAGAACGTTTTGGGCGCTGGGCAGATACACCCAGGACAGGGCGCCAATCCATCGCTGGGCACACACTCACTCACACAGACACACTCTATATGGGGCAAAATTTTTAGAAACTCAATTGACTCGATCCATGTTTTTGGACTGTGGGAGGAAACCGGAGAACCCGGAGGAAACCCACATGGACACGGGGAGAACATGGAAACTCCACCCAGATTGGGATTCAAACCGGGTATCCCTAGCGCTGAGAGGCGAACATGTTAACCACTAAGCCACCATGCAATATACAGTGTATCTAAATTAAAACTTCTTGTTTTAGTTTATTATACTTTTTAAATATAATTGAAGTGTCATTTTAACTCTCTGTAATACCACTGCAATTAAACAGGGAGAAAAATATTGTGCAAATAAAGCTGGGGAAAAAGATTTTACAGTTGACCTCAGTGTTTCATAAGAACTCTACTTTTACAGACCAACAATATCATGACCATTGTGGAAAAATGAATGCGATTAAATCACGAACTTCTTCTGCACTTTCCACAACACAATATTTAACGAAGACCATAACTAATCTCAAAGATACAAACCAAAAAAAGTTTATGAAAATGTTATTTTTTTAGCCGGTCTATCCCCAAAGTCAGTAACACCACAGTTGCCCTGGCTGACATTTATTATCTTATATATAGTTTATGATGTAATAGATTTTATTGTAGAGGCAGCAGGACTGACCGGTGCAGCAGGGCTGGTGCAGACGGTGGTGGAAGAGGGTGCTGTAGGATTGGCAGGACTCAATGGAGTCTTGGGCGTAGTAGGAGGCTGAGTCGTGTTGGAAGGAATGGTTGTGGTGGCACTTAAATTCACAGGTATCTCTTTATGGACCACGGATTCAGTTTTCTCCAGTTTCTTCTCCTGAGAGTTTGAGCTGAACGAAACAGAACAAACGGAAACTTGTGAGCTGGCAAAAAGTGTGCAAAGACAATGCAAGACTGTATTTGCTTAAAACTAATAAAAATACATAAATTAGGGCTGTATTCAACTAAAGATTTTCATAGTCGAATCTGATTCGTCAGATTTTCCCTATAGTCGACTGATAGTCGAATCAGTTAAAATTTCACCACAAGATGGCGCTATAAGCGTAGTTTTTAAAAAACGTTTTAAAAAAATATTTTACTTGTTTTTCTAACAAAAGAAAACCTTTTTTGTTTTTCTTTTTTCTCTTCTAGAAATTAGGATGATTTTATTTGACAAAAGGCTATATATATATAACGAAAACAAAGACATTTCATGTAAAAACTAATGCTTAGCAGCATCAAGGGCACCCCCATGTGGTCAAAATGGTACATTCGACTATGAGGTTCATAGTCGACTATGGTTCTCCGAATCGAATCATAAATAATAAAAAAGTACCAAATTTATTATTATTATTATTATTATTATTATTATTATACAATAGAACAAACTTCACAGGATTTAAGACTTGCATCAAACCATCAAGAATTATTCCATGATGACATGCTATCTGTACATATACCCTTAAAATACAGTTTTTAATAAGATTTAATATTCTTTTTGAATATACATAACTAACTAATTGGAGAAAAAAAATCCAACAGCAGTTATTTACATCATTTCACCAACTATAATGATCTCTTCATATAAAAAGGGCATAACTTCAGCATGAGATGAAAAGATTCTGTAATAACTTGACTGAGCAAATACACAAGAGTATGACTTTGCTTTTTATTATGAAGTAAAACAATAAAAATACATGTTTTAATTATTAACATAAGACTTTGATTGGCATAAAAGTGTAATAATAATTGAATTGTAGCTTAAAGGTGCTTTTAGATTTGTGTAACAGCTTGGAGTGATTATTTTTACATGCACACACTCCGTCTGAAGTCATGACTTTAAAAGTTGAGCTATGAACAGATTACATCTTTTAATTATGTTAGTGAACGTGTAAGTTCACATTAAAATGGGGAGGTTGTGTGTGTGTGGGTGTGTATGTCATAATTGGCATGTAATGAATGTCAAAAATCTGGTGATGTACTGATTTCTGGTTCTATGAAGCAACTTGTGTAAAAAGTTCAGAAAAATAGCTGTAAAATAAAAAAAACAAAAAACACACACATTATTACATGTTCTCCATTCAACACTAACCTGTAGGAAGCAGGGTCTGCAGACTGAGCAGTGGGTTTGCTTGCAGTCGCTGTCAGTCTGGGAACAGTCTCCTCAGAAGCGGGTGCAGGGGGACTAGTGCTTGATTCTTTGTTGGCGTCAGACTGCTACAAAGAGGTTCATAAAACATAAAGAAATTATTAAATCTAATAAAAGCAACAAAAAGGCGTCATGGTGGCTTAGTGGTTAGCATGTTCCGTGTGTACATCTCCGGCTTCCTCCCACAGTCCAAAAACAAGGATCAAGTCCATTGAATTCTCCAAAATTGCCCCATATAGAGTGTCTCTGTGTGCGAGTGAGTGTGTGCCCAGCGATAGATTGGCGCTCTGTCCTGGGTGTATCTGCCCAGCGCCCGAAATGTTCTCCCCTGAAAGGGCATCGGAAACCCCCCCCTCCCGATGACCCTAGCAGCGGATAAAGTGGAAGTGTTGGCGTCTGACTGCTACAAAGAGGTTCATAAAAGAAATAAAGAAATTATTAAATCTAATAAAATAAACAAAAAGGCGGCACGGTGGCTTAGTGGTTAACATGTTCTCCTCTCAGTGCTAGGGATTCCCGGTTCGAATCCCAAGCTAGGTGGAGTTTCCATGTTCTCCGCGTGTCCGCGTGGATTTCCTCCGGGTTCTCGGTTTCCTCCCACAGTCCAAAAACATGGATCAAGATCAAGTGAATTCTCCAAAATTGCCCCATATAGAGTGTGTCTGTGTGAGTGAGTGAGTGTGTGCCCAGCGATAGATTGGCGCTCTGTCCTGGGTGTATCTGCCCAGCGCCCGAGACGTTCTCCCCTGGATGGGCATGGGGAACACCCCCCCCCCCCCCCCCATGACCCTAGTAGTGGATAAAGTGGAAGATAATGGATGGATAGAAAAGCAACAAAATTAAAATCCATTTCAGTTAAACCCTTAACCTCACCTTGTCCCGATTCAGACCCCGTACCACATCAGACATGCGGTTCTCCAGCACAGGTTCCCCCTGTGGACTTCCTGAGCAGCCTGGCAATGGGGGGAAATTTGAGGGGGCCAGGTCAAATTTAGGTGGAGAGACTTTCCCTTCAGCAAGTGGAAGTGTTCTCTAAAATGGAAGGTGAACAGGGAAGTTCTGGTTAAGGCCTTATATTATATATTATAGATGATGCATAAGAATAAATTAATTAAATTACCGTGCCACGCTCATCCTCTCGTCTTCTCCGTGTGCCTCTGTACGGGGTTCTTCTGTAAATACATGTTTGTAACATCAGCATTAGATAACAATAAAAATACTAACACTATGTGGGTGCTTCACTGTGCCAGCACCAGCAATAAAGTACAGAGATTAATATGTGGAAACTTATTCAGAGGCTGTACTTTTCTACTTTATGTGTGTCTTTTACAATCCTCTGTGGGAAGTTCAGGCTCCCCAGGATAATTACAATGTATTTATTGTTATGCAAAAAAAAACAAAAAATGTGGGCATTAAGATCTACATGCAGACCGTTGTATGATTATTTACAGATGATAATCAATGTACATGATAATCATATTAATTCACTAAAACAAACTTCAATATATTCAAGGGGGGTTGATGCATGACGAGCGAAAGTGCGAGCAAGAGCAAAGATCCATGTACACTTAATACTTGGGGAAAAAAAAAAAAAAAGTATTTAAAATATATTTTGTCTAACATTAGTAGAACATGGCGGTACGGTGGCTTAGTGGTCAGCACGTTCTCCTCTCAGCGCTAGGGATTCCCGGTTCGAATCCCCATCTGGGTGGAGTTTCCATGTTCTCCCCGTGTCCGCGTGGGTTTTCTCCGGGTTCTCCGGTTTCCTCCCACAGTCCAAAAACATGGATCAAGTCAATTGCTAAACACTAGGGCGTGGTAGCTCAGTGGTTTAGGTGTTGGGTTATCAATTTCAAGGTTGTGGGTTCAAATCCCAGGTCCCCTGAAGTTACCAATGTGGGTCCTTGAGCAAGGCCCTTAACCCTCATTGCTCCAGGGGACGCTGTACCAACCCTGCGCTCTGACCCCAACCAAGTTTGGATATTTGTAAGTCGCTTTGGATAAAAGCGTTGGCTAAAAGACCTAATTCAATTGAGTTCTCCAAATTGCCCCATATAGAGTGTGTTTGTGTGAGTGAGTGAGTGTGTGCCCAGCGATGGATTGGCACCCTGTCCTGGGTGTATCTGCCCAGCGCCCGAAACGTTCTCCCCTGGATGGGCATTGGGAACCCCCCCGCGACCCTAATAGAGGATAAAGCAGGAGATAATGAATGAATAAGTAGAAATAAAGCCTCTCGGGCAGCAGGGTTTGGCCAAATAAATTTAGTCAAGCAAGCAATCTATGATTTTAATTACAGGATAAGAAACAAACAACGAACCAAGTGAAGAATCACAAGTAAGGATTCAGACGTACCTTCCACGTCCAGCTCCGTTGCCGTCATCATTCGTATCGGAGGTGTTGAACTGGGAGAAGGAGGGGCTAAGCTCTGCCGATCCCAGAAGTGAGCCAGTGCCAACAGTAGGCTGTGGACTATGGAGTCCATCCATAACAGTCACAGGGGGAACAGAAGCTGCTAGTCCATCATTAAGACGCAGTTGGGGCTTTGAATGGTTTCTGTTTAAATACAGTTTCGAATGAAATATTACTGCAGTAAACTCCTCCATCACAAACAGAATGGGTTTGTGTCTGATGGACCACCAGGAAAGGCAGCATGCAGAAACTACACAATGCACGACATCGTCACGCAAGACGAGCCCGGGGTCTTTCCCTTGGCAGTGGGCTAACTTTGACTGTGTCGAGCAAAACTGTGTTCATACCCAGAAAATCCGACGTGGAACAGAATACGGTTTTCTCAGGTTTTTCAGTGAACTGTGATCAGTTTGTTACTCCTCACGTCAAATGTTAAAGCACTGAGCAGAGAAATCCTGCATCCCAAAGAGACCGACATCGGGTTGGAACGAAGCTCCACAATCAACCAAACAAGTGATACAGACAACCAAATACAAAAATATGTTAGTACTCATGACAAACTTCATTCGTATTTTAGGAATGACAGATGTGATGATGTGAGCGCTGACATTTGGATGAGTTTAGTGTGGGAGTTTACTCAGAGGTTCGGCCAAAGTAAAGCATCACTGAATTTCTGTAGTGGAAACTTTAAGTACCTTTTACAGTAAAAACAATGGCAACATGACACCCATAATACTTATGGCCATATTCCATTCATTCATTATCTTCCGCTTTAACCAATATTAGGGTCGCAGGGGGGGGGTTCCCCATGCCCATCCAGGGGAGAAAGTTTCGGGTGCTGGGCAGACCCACCCAGGGACAGGGCGCCAACTTATCACTGGGCACACACTCACACAGACACACTCTATATGGGGCAATTTGGAGAACTTAATTGACTTGATCCATGTTTTTGGACTGTGGGAGGAAACCAGAGAACCCAGAGGAAACCCACGCGGAAACGGGGAGAACATGGAAACTCCACCAGATTGAGATTCAAACCGGGAATCCCAATTTCTGAGAGGCGAATGTGCTAACCACTAAGCCACCGTGCCGCCCACTTTTCCATATTTAAAGAGTAAAATTGCAGTCTAGTTTAAGTGTTTATGAATAAAATGGGGTGGGAACTGAAAAACGATTAGCAGTGAAACATTTACACAGATCCAAAAAAACGACTATTAGTCTCAGTATGAAGTAAAGCTTTTTTTTTTTTTACTTTTAATTTTTTTTTTATAGGCAAGGGTGTTCACCACTGTCTGCAAAGTGTAGGTGTGGCAGCCAGTTTACAATCCCTAACCTGCCAGAGCTACACGGTTTGCTTTTGCAGCCAGGATTAGATCTTAATGTTCGAAAATGAAGACACAAACCACACCAGCAGCTTGATGGTTAGGCGAAAACCCCTGGTACAATTTACTGGATGGTTAATTTTGGGTCATGAAAGAAGGATGATGTAATCATTAGGCAGATGAAAGTAAGATTGCAAGTTTTAACGGTTGTACCTGAAGGCATTTATTACATTCTTTCTTGAATACAGGGGAACGCTGTGGGGGACAATAAGAGAACCAGAGAGGTAAAAAAAGAACACTGAGACATTTAAACAACCTGTTTGTTAGGTACATTTTATAAAAATAAAATCTACAGGATTTTTGATTTTTTTTTTTTTTAAATGAAAGATTCCAGAAAAATGCTTTAAGGAAAAAAAAAGAAAAAAAAAAGAGATCAAATCAAAATACAAACCGGTTTCTGCTGAAGGGACGTCCGATGTTGAGCGAATTAGAACCAGGCTTGTAGTGTGCAGGTGAGCTAAATCCATTGACAAAACTGCTGTTGGGAAAAGGTGCCTGTTGGGGGGGCAGAAGAACCCAGTTTACTGAAGTTAGTGGTAGATGTGATTGCTTTTTTTTCATCAGTTTATTCCTTTCAGGCATCACCAGCTCCTCATTCATAACACTACAACAATTACTAGAGAACCTGTCTTTCTGAGGGACTAGTGGCACTGCTGTCCCCCAGGATGCACTCACTAAACTGGAGTTCTTTTTTTTAATTTTTAAAAATGGGGCCCTGCACTGTTGATGCTGCCCAGCCACACACAGGATGAGTCCACTAAGCCTCGGTTCTAACAAGGTTTATTCCTTAAAAAAAAAATCAACTATAACCAAGTTGTTTTGCCACCATCACTTCGGCTTGCTCTTTGGGGGTTCAGGCTCAGAACACAGTTAAGCTGCTTTAATATAAATGACTATTGTAAAAAGCGCAATAAAAATATATCATGAAATTTAATAAAAGGTGGCTGTCTGTCTAATATATATATATATATATATATATATATATATATATATATAGGTAGGTAGGTAGAGAAAGTTGAGTCGCTATGACTACTTATTTACAAGTCACAAACACTGCAAAAGCATTTAAGAAATAATTAACTGATTTCACAAAAGAACTAAACCATCACTAACCAGTGGAGTCTCAAAATATGGGGCTGGAGAGGGCGTCCAGGTCTGAGGAACAATACCGTAGAGGTACTGCTGCTGGGGGCTGTAGATGGGTTGCATGAAGAGTGGCGAGCTGTAATGAGACTGTGTTGGAGACTGCTGTGGATACACGTTGCACTCCAGGCTGCGATAACCATTCTTCGCAAAGAACGTATTGATGGCCTTTATCCTAGCCTGCGCATGACCGACACGACAGGAACACATGAGCAAAAGCACCAAGTGATCTGATAATAATGGAAACATTCTTTACACAAAGCTTACCATGATGGGTTTTCCCTGAAACACTTTGACATCTTCCCTCAAATATTTGTATGCCTGCAAAGAAACAAAGGTGTTTCAATGGTGACCAAAGGTAAACATGGCCCCCCACAAAGCTGTCCTTTATAAAGGTCGTTTACCTGTTGAGCATCTGTGTCTGATTGGAATGTAATGTACCAGTTATTGTTGTGAGCAAACTCCACGCTTATGACCTTCGGACAGTTATCATTCTTGAACAAGGCCTCCACTTCCTGATGGGTGAAAAGGGGTGAGGACAGACATTAATAAAGGTGAAGGTCTCGTTTAGAAATGTATGACTTTGATAAGACCAGTCACCTCCACAGGGGTGGTTTCCGGAACCTCTCGCAGAATGATGATGCAGCGTTTGTGATTCGGCCGCACTTTCTCACCCTTTTCATCCACCTGCACCATCGGAGATGCTAAAGAGAAGAAGCAAAGTGACTAAGTTATTAATACACTGCTGACCTGTTCATGTTATGAATATTAATAATAAACATTAACTGCGTCATCTTTATTTTCAAACTGGCTTAGCAGTTCTTATGTGATACTCCTGTTTTAAATGGTTCCTTTATTGCTTCAGATAAGATAAGAAACCTTTATTTGTTCCACAATGGGGAAATTCACATTCTCAGCAGCAGATACAGAGGAGGGTGAAAAGGTTTCCAGTCATTAAAGAGATTTAAACTAGGAAAAATTTTTGAAATACAGTTAGAAAGTTAGAAGCAGCAGACAGGCATTACAGTTATTACATACAGGTGATAGATGCTTTGCATAATAGCATCAGCTGAACAATTAAAATGCAACGGTATTTAAAAGGGTTCTTATTACAGGCAGTTCATGTAGTCAGCAGTGTAATCAGTAAAGAGCGATTACAGAAAATGTGATTATTCAGCAGAACTAAGCACCAGAATCACAGATGACAAGTAAACACTTACATCTCAAGACATCCAGGATAAGGTCCATGTCAGTGGTTAGAACCTTTATCCCCTCCATGCTGGCAATAGTCCAAATTGGCACAAACTGGTCACTGTCCATTTGGGATATCAGGTACAGATCCTTTGATAAATTCTCCCTGAGGATTATATGTAAAATATATTTTAGTAAGGATTTTTTTTTAAACCAATACAGCATACTGTCTTTATGCAAAACTGGAACTTAAGACGCAAACATATGGAAATCAGGTATTTTTAGTTTTAATACTAAATACATTTTAATGGCACAATATCTTCAATAAAAAAATTAAATTTTAATTTAATTAACAAACCATATTAATGTAAAACCTGCTGCAATGTCCCAAATACATACTCACACACTCGTACATGTCATGATCAGTCATGATATTTTTTTTATATTGTGCACCGCAAACACTAACTCCTATCCAATTTCAGTTTTCTTCAAACAGACATTAAAATATTTCACTAGTGTTATGTTTTACACATTCTCTATGAAGTTTGTGTTGCTTTGTTGAACATGGGTCATTCTTAACACAAAGTGTGACAGTCACAGACTGCTGTCTGAATGCATTATAACATAAAAATGTGCTGAAAACTACAAAATAATTAATAGAATGTTTTAAAAAATTATTTATATATATATATATATATATATATATATATATATATATATATATATATATATATATATATACATATACATACATACACACACACATATAAAAATTTTTTTTACAAGATATATGTATATAAAAGAAATACATGTTATCAAAAACTTGGCCTCAGGTGACCTAAAAAAAAATGACATACCTGGAGAAACAAAACTCCAGCTCCTTTTTGAGCGATTCTCGTAAGCTTTCCACAGAGAGAGGCTCCTCAGACAGTTTGGAGTCCACTGTGTGCAACAAGAAACATGCAGACAGATCAAAAATCAGAAAAATGAATAACAATGACCTCATAATAATAAGCAAAACATTTTCTTTTTTTCATTTGTACTAGTCATACATATCTGTATTCAAACATCTTAATCGCCATGGAAATACAAGCAGTTTAGAAAATGTATACAAATTTTCCAGAATCCAATTTAATACTTTATGCCAATCATTATTACCTGATAAAGGCTCACAAACAGGCAGGTTAGGATCTGGAGGGTCCATGCCATTTACTACCGTGGTAGTGTTTTCATTATCCAAGAGAACTGGTAAACCAGATGCATATGGTTTACAACCTGTAGAAACAGGAAAACAACTACACTGTAACGACTCAGTGCTACAAAAACTGCTACAGAAGAAATCATTAAAAATAATTCACCATTAATGCCATCAACCGGGGCATCACCAGCGACGGTAGGAGTCTCCTGCCATACTTTGGCATTAGGGTTCAGTCCGGCTCCTTTTGAGGTCACCTGAAAAAATGATGAAAAAGTAAAAAAATTACAGATCTCTTTTTTCCCCCCACATTGTTAATATACAATAGTCAATATACATAATACAGCATGGTGCAACTACAAAATATTAATCTAATGTTTTTTTTTTGCAATAAAAACGTCATCCACAGCAAAAAAGCACATGCTGATTGTAATAATTGCAAAGTCATTTCTAGGTTTTCTAAGATCCATATTTACAACCTCATAAATCACCAAGCTGTTACCAATACCTTTAGTGAATTAACATTTCCTTAATAAATAATTATCCAAATTTGTGTCATTCAGATGCGGCATGGTGGCTTAGTGGTTAGCACGTTCGCCTCTCAGCGCTAGGGATTCCCGGTTCGAATCCCCATCTGGGTGGAGGTTCCATGTTCTCTCCGTGTCTGCGTGGGTTTCCTCCGGGTTCTCCGGTTTCCTCCCACAGTCCAAAAACATGGATCAAGTCAATTGAATTCTCAAAATTGCCCCATATAGAGAGAGTGTGTGTGTGCCCAGCGATGGATTGGCGCCCTGTCCTGGGTCTATCTGCCCAGCGCCCGAGATGTTCTCCGCTAGATGGCCATGGGGAACCCCACCATGACCCTAATAGAGGATTAAGCAGGAGATAATGAATGAATGTGTCATTCAGTGCTAAATGTAGTTTCAGTTCCCAGCAAATAGATCACCCAATGGAGTCTGTTGTTGTTGTAGCCCATCTGCATCACTTGCATATATATTTTTTTTAATCTGAGCTATCCAAAAGTGTTTAAATTAATCTAAAATTACATCAATTTGTGCATGGACCCGATTTAGAGGATATGTTACTGGTTTTTATCAAAGGCATGCTTTTAGTGGTCCTGTGACAGCATCTTTTTTTTTTTTTTTTTTTTTACTGATGAAAGCTAGCAAAGGTGTATGAGAACAGAAAACAGTGCGAAGGTGACTCATGCAAAAAGTCTTCCATTTTATCAAAACTGTCAAATCTGCACACAAGATAAAAGGTGCTAACGACAGAAATGAGCTTTAGCATCAAGCAGTTAATAATTATTCAGTGTTACAGCTTTACAGAATGACACAACCACACTTTAGACTGCATAGTTTAAGCTGAAATAATACTATCAATCATCCCCCACACAAGCAAAATGTTACTTCCCTGTGTTCAGTCTGCAAGGATGGTCATTTTATTTCTTCTAATCTACAATATACTGATTTACACACACCACTAGATGCACTATACTATTTCTGAGTGGGGGTGGTGTTACCGTCAAAAGGATTCACAGACAGTCATTTGACGATGGGACAGACTGATCATCTAAACTAGTCACAGAAATTCATGAGTCTTAAAAGCAGGTACCAAAGAAACAGAGTTAAAAACATCAAAATGAAGAAACTTGTGTGTAGCGACTGTTGCAACATTCCAACAGTATCTTGAAATCAAGGTTACAAGCGTGTTGAGCTGCATTTGCAGTAATTTTACACAAATGAAATTTCATGAAAAAGCAAGTAATAAACCATGGAGTACATACTAATACTTGAATGTTATTTTTGAGTCACCAATGATCATGTTAGTTATTATGCATTAATAAACCTAACTAAGCATTCTGATAACAGAACCCAATTCAAAACATGCCACAGACCAATTATAACCAGGCTTTGAGAGGGGCAAAAATGTCAGAATGTAAAAAAAATAAGTAATTGTCATCAAGCAATCTTATTTAATCAGAAATGAACTCTTAAATAGGCGGCACGGTGGCTTAGTGGTTTTAGCACGTTCGCCTCTCAGCGCTGGGGATTCCCGGTTCGAATCCCTATCTGGGTGGAGTTTCCATGTTCTCCCCGTGTCTGCGTGGGTTTCCTCCGGGTTCTCCGGTTTCCTCCCACAGTCCAAAAACATGGATCAAGTCACTTGAATTCTCAAAAATTGTGTGAGTGAGTGTGTGCCCAGCGATGGATTGGCGACCTGTCCTGGGTCTATCTGCCCAGCGCCCGAGATGTTCTCCCCTGGATGGGCATGGGGAACCCCCCCGCATCCCTAATAGAGGATAAAGCGGGAGATAATGAATGAATGAACTGTTAAATGACGATGTGTCTTAAATAAAAACAGAAAGTGCTACCACAGCACAGCTACTCAAAGCCAATGCTGAGGGTATTTACAGTGCCATGTGCTGTGATGCCTCGCCTCTTTTAGTATAACTAATGTGAAACAGGTTTATTTGGTGTGTATATAGTTAATAAAAAGATGTAATCAGATTATGGGGTTGGAAAGGTTCACTTAAACTTTCACCATCATAAGATCACCAAAACAAGATCCAATATGTTTCTCTGTGTACCGGGTGTTTGAGAGATGATACCACTATGGATTTTATACATAAACATCTTTATGTTTTATACAAGATTATTATACAACACCTAATAAACTGTAGGTGCTAGAGACTGGTGGTCTTTAAGTTTAAGTAAAAACCCTGTGAAGGTACTTTCAAAGATTTTTGTGAACTCTGTAGTTGTGGAGGCAGTCGCTGCAAGACTTCTGACTAATAAGTGCAGTTCCAAGGAAATTATGCGTAAAGAACAATGAAACGCGTTAATTAAAAAGGTCATTTAGAAAATGTTAGCAAAAACATCCAGACAGCTGTTGGAAATAGAAAAGTTAATAGTTTTAAAAAAGGCCATAATGAACACAGATGGTAACTGTCTGAACTGCATTTTAATTACCACTTTGACTGGCCAAGCTTTATGCCTCTGAGGGTTTTGTAACACCTTTTGCATTCAGGGTTTATTGTTTGTTGGCTGCCTCTTTAGTTACCATCAGGAAAATGGTGCAAATCTGCCAAGTCCACAGTCCCAGTTCCGCTCTTGTCCTGAGGGCATAAAAGAACTTTCCTTTTTGCCCTTCATGATTAAACTTTCAGCTCAAACAAGTTTCTTGCCCAAAGCATGGTTTTTTTGTAATGAAATCACAACAAAAAAAAAAAAACAATGGTGTGATTTGTTGACCCTGATTAAAGAATTGACAAAGACTCAACCTATTAAGACATTAATATTAGGTCTCAGAGGACTCGCCTTCAGATTTTCTAGCTAAAATGCTATTAGGTGTTAAGACGAAACTGATATAAACTAATTACATAGCACTCCATTGTTGCCATTTTTCACCATTTTAAATGACTTTGAATCGACTGATGTGTCTGCAGAATCACTGCATATAATAATAATAATAATAATTATTCAATCCACCAATATCACAAGCTCAACCTAATGACGACTATGCTTGTCAGGTTGCTGTAATTGGCTACACTGTATGACTAATAAAAAGGAAAAGAAACTGTAATCATCAAACATTAATCCGCTGAACTAATTCAATACAGGAGTATCATTTTTCCTTAATCAGTATCTGGAGAGATTTGATATGCGCCACCATGTGAATGATGATTAGGTAGGCTAATTGTGCTGTAACTGTATAGTAGTAAGGTGTGCTGATGTTACTCATGTTATGAGGATGATGAACAGAAAAGTACTGACTTGATCAACAGACAACACAATATTAAATGAACATTGCAATAACAGCTGATATCTAATGACTTAGGAAACCTATGGCATAAAAATGTTTAAAATTATATTTTTTAAATAAATTATATAGTTAAAAAAAACTAAAACTACAGGAATACAGGCAAACGTGTCAAGCAGTGATGTAAATGCTGAGGTTCTATAAACATGTTAAACCCCTTAAACAGAATTTAATTTTAATTCATTATATGTATAATTGATAGCTTTGATGTGATTTTTGTTTAAAGAATACATGTGCTCTGTCTGTTTAACTGGGTACAGCTGTAATTAAGGTGTTGCTGCATGAATTCAGTGGACGTCATTATACACTAATCCAGACTAAATTTAGGTCAGGATATAAATTTGAATAAGGGTTTATTTAGTAACAGTCACAATGTCACTAAACCATTGAGAATATATTCTCCGATGTCTTACCTACCTACCTACCTTAGGATTAAACATATTTAACTAAATACTACTTAATTAAGTTGTAAAAACATTCTGAAGTAGTTATGACAGAGGTTTAAAGATAAAAAGATGAAACTACATCCCTTAAATTCAGATGAGGTGAACAGATTCAGTTTAGGAGCAAAAAGAGTAAATGAACAGTGACCTACAGACTAACTCAAATGTATGTACAGTCATATTCAGAGCATGGACTCTATCCTACTTATGTCCTGAATTAGATTTCTAGGGTGTTAATGAATTAGACTAGGTGGATTAACATTCCGGTTATGGTCTGTATGTATTTGCTATTAAAATAACACTTTTCACATCATGCAAGGCGAACAATGCCAATCAGTCAACCTATAAAAGTGACCTACCACAAAGAAAACTGTGTTTAGGTGTTTTTTCTTTTTCTTTTAAGGAAATACTGAAATAACACTGCATTGCAGACAGTACTAGGATGATTATTCCTACATTAAGCAATTGGCAAAAATGTGAAAAGTAAACTGGCACCACAATGAGGAAGTAGCATGAGGTGGTATTGCTACCAGAGCACAGTGAGAAAGACTGAGAATGGGTATGAAGAAAAAGATCCGAAAACTGTGCTATAGGCCTCAATCAGGGAGTGATCCAGCCATCTACTGGAAGACAAAGACAGACGAGCAGCGGTTAACCATTTGGCCGGCTGCATGAGTTATAGATCAGCTGTAAATGAACTCCAGCAGTCGTCAGGCAGAGAGATCATGAATGTTTAGACTGAGACATGCAGTATTCTCAGTCGGAAAGAGTCCGATCTTGTAGTTTTAGAAAATTAATATAGAGGAGCTGTGCATTGTAGTAAACTGGTAGTTTACTGGTAGTTTACTGGTAGTAAACTGGTAGTTTTGCCAGTTACAAGACCTGGCAGGAAAGATTTTGGAACAGGAACCATGAGGAGTACGACCACAATGAATTATCAGAAGCTTTGTTTTTGTCAATACCCAAGATGACAGGCCTTTATCTATATAGAGATGTTAGTAAAGCAGGCAGAAATTGTGGCAGCATCTGAGGCAAAGGTCATGCGTAGCTGGGTTTCATCAGCATGGCAGCGATATGAGAATCTGTGGGCCTGAATAACCAAAACCAATGAAGTCATGCGTAATGAGAAAAGAAAAAGAGCCATGAACTGAGCACTGTGGCATTTCAGCGCCTACTTGACGTAATCTACACACAACCCCACCTCTCCGCATACAGTCCAATTACATAATCGAGCTTAAAATAAAGAAATACAGATCTAAATGTGCAACATGTAACAATTTTGTTGTGACATTTTTTTCTGACCTAAAATGTTGTTTGGGCAGCTGAGTTATGAGATTACACCGCAATGTATTTTAGAAATTAAATATACAATCTACAAGAGGAGAATAAATATAATATCCTTACAATCTGCCAGCTAATAAGATTTAAAACCCCACTGACCTACGGCCTTTTATTAAACACAGATGTAACATATGACAGAAGACAGGCAGTTCATTAAAAACAAAATGCCTGATGTCTTAAATCAGAGAACAACAAAACATTACGCCATTTTCAACTGAACCAAGAAGGATTAGCTTTTAGGAGTGCCCAATACGCAAGGCCTCATCTATATCTTCGGGATAGATTCAATATTTGGATTAGTCAGCAACTTCTGCAACCTGATTAGCAGGAATATGAAGCTTCTTAGCTAGACTTAAAGATTTCCATCTTTTATAAGATCTAATATAGTGTTAAGAGCTATTAACAAGCACATAAACATGTCTGGGTGCTCAGTTGACAAAACGGTGAAACAACACCTACCCAACCCCAGAATAAGGATAGACTTACTTCAAATTGATTGTATAAATGGTGTTCAGTATTTGCTTGAATTCAAAATTAACTTTTTTCGCCCAAGCTGTATATCCATCTGATAAGTGAAAATGGCATGCTGCCTTAAAGCTTGAAGCATTAAGAAAGTGCTGCTGAGGTGTGTCATCATGTCAATTTAATGAGCACTACTGAGAGTTCGTAAATTAACTTAAATATAAGAATTAGGAACCATAAAAACGTTCCATGTAACTAAATACGCAACTACCACAATTAATTTACTTTAATTCAAATTTTTTTATTTAGTTTTAATTACCACAATGAATTTAGTTTAAACAAAGCACAAACACCATCAACACTAGCTTTCATTTATTAAAACGATCATAATTAATATTACTAAATTATGAATTGATGTCCAATCACTGATATCAAAACTCCTGAACACTTTTTCAGATTTTTTTTTAGTACAAAATTTTATTAATAACATAAAATTTTACATAACCAGGCTCCACAGTATCTGAGTGAGCTGATTCAATTGTACCAGCCGACACGTGAGCTCCTATCTCAAGGTGCTGGCTTACTCTTAGCTCCTAGAATAAATAAAATTACTGCTGGTGGAAGAGCGTTCTCCCACAAGGCTCCTCAACTTTGGAATAGCCTTCCAGTTACTGTTCGTGATTCTGAATCACTATTAATCTTTAAAAATAAATTAAAAACACATTTATTTAATCTTGCGTTTAACTAATCCCCTGTAGATAAAGATGTAGATCTCAGACTTGGCTGTGTTGGGGGGTAATCTCTGATCAGTGTATGCTGTCGTTTCACCTCTTCACCCACCTCATCATTAATGGGGGGGGTGTGGCGCTGGAATGATGCTGTTCCGGGGCGCCATCTCAACTATGTAGAGTCTGCAGTATCTGCCTCGTTTAGTTCTGCTGCTCTAGTCAGTGATGCCGGAGTCACATGCTGCACTGTGTCAATTAATTACTTATTAATTAAATGCCGTGCTTTATTATTAGCTCTAACTCCCTTCCTTTGTCTGTTTCTTTTGAGGTGTCCCCCGGCTTCCTGGAGATCCATGGCTCTGCTTACGAATACTGTATGGATCCTGACAAGGCGGTCCTGCAGGACGCCCCCTAATGGACTCACATATAGTTTTCTAGTTGTTAGTTTTTCCATTTGTTTAATATCTGTACATGGCTGTTCTACACTGTTGTTGCTGCCCGGCCGCTCAAGGAGGATGAGTCCCCCACTGAGTCTTGGTCCTCCCAAGGTTTCTTCCTTAAATAACAACATAAAAGGGAGTTTTTTCTTGCCACTGTCGCTTCGGCTTGCTCTTTGGGGGTTTGAAGGCTTTTCATTCTGTAAAGCTGCTTTGTGACAATGTACTGTTGTAAAAAGCGCTATATAAATAAATTACTTGACTTGACTTGACTCACACATTCATTCAGTCAGCTACATTTACAGAATCTGAACTCTGACATCACCTCTGTCAGCATCAAATATTTCATCAGAATTACAGAATTATTTACACAGTAGCCCTAGATTTTCAACACTTAACTTTGTCTTAACTTAAGGCAAGGTAGCACATAGCACATGGTTAGGGTGTTGGGCTATCAATCTGAAGGTTGGGGGTTCAAATCCCAGGTCCACTAAAGACACCAATGTGGGTCCTTGAGCAAGACCCTTAACCCTCATTGCTCCAGGGATGTTGCGATTGACCCTGTGCTCACCTTGTAAGTCGCTTTGAATAAAAGCGTTGGCAAAATGACCAAATGTAAATGTAACGTAATGTCTATAATGGGCATAATGTTATTAAACATGTCATCCCAAATGGCTCAGCACCATCTTGGGAATACAAGTGTCAGAATAATCAGCTGTTTCTGACATGGTTCCCATTGCTGTGTGCTAACCCAGTGGTAGATCAGTGGTTAGGACATTGGGTTTTCAATCTGAAGGTTGGGGGTTCAAATCCCAGGTCCACTGAAGTTACCAATGTGGCTCTTTGTGCAAGACCCTTAACCCTCATTGCTCAAGGGATGTTGTGATGAACCCTGTGCTCACCTTGTAAGTCGCTTTGAATAAAAGCGTCGGCTAAATGACCAAATGTAAATATGTCTATAATGGGCATAATGTTATTAAATATGTCATCCCAAATGCACCATCACTCAGCACCATCTTGGGAATACAAATGTCAGAATAATCAGCTGTTTCCGACATGGTTCCCATTGCTGTGTGCTGAAATATTCAGTAGTGGGCCCTTCAAAGGGGATGCAATTGTGAGCAGCCACCTGCTACAAAAGGCTTCACACGCTCCTCCATCACAAAACCTGATTCACAGACAGCATCTCCATCCATCCATCCATCCTCCATCTATCCTCCATTCTGCTTAAAAGAACAGTTAGGTGACTCTTCACGCCTCCTGATGTCCACGTGACCGCCGTGTTGACAATCAAAGTACACTAGGTTTGGGTTTAACTGCATTTAAAGAATGCGACACAAAATCCATCCAAATTAAACGTTGCCAGAACGGAAACCGTCTGACTCCCTGTTTTGACAAACCAAGCCAGTTAAACTACCCAAAACAAACTTAAACCTGAGCCATTTATTCGTTTTTAAAGTCATATTACTGTCACCAGTCCTGAACTCATGAGTCACTACAGCTACAGGCCACTAACGCAAACCGACGAGCCTTTAACAAAAACACACAATTATAAACATGTTAATTTTGCTCTCAAGTAACGACGTTTAAATTTAAATTACGTCGACGGACAATTTAGTCGATATTTCGTTTGAAGGAGCTCCGAAAAGACGATGGGAAAACAACCGGCGCCTGCTGGCTCGAAAAACAAACAACTTAATTCGCACCAAAGAAACGGACATCCAATTTACAGCCCAATTTAGAAAGTCGAATTAACATAATAAACGTAAAAAGCTGAAGTTAGGACCGAATGCTGAGCGACGGGGTGTTAAATGAACGGAAAGGCGATGTCGTCTTTCTTCTCGGCCGCTTAGCTCGTTAGCTGTCCGCGCTAATCAAGAGTCTCGGCACAAAACGCGTAAAGCGACGTTTAAACGCCATTTAGAGCGAAATGTCGCCATGAACTTAATTTAACAGGATCGTTCGTTTGGTTGGACTTTAAGGATAAACGGCCGAAACGTGAAGGTTTACGTTGAAAATGATTTATTTCGGATGAAGTCGATGGGAATTCTGTAATCGGGGTGAAAGGGCGTAAAAAGCGATCGGCGGGTCTGATTACGGAGGCGAATCCGATCGATGTCGAGTGTTTTGTTGAGTTGCGATGCTGAGAGACTCGAACCCGCTCACGTCTAAACTCGAGCTTTCTGTTCCTCAAACCGAAGCCAAACTCGAGTTTCTGCTGAAACCCGATGTCGCCGTCTGGCCTTGTGAATCCTGCAGCTAAACGTCCTCCGACAACTTCCACTCAACCCGCCGCCCTGCCGCCCTGCGCGGCCGCTTCGTGTTCGGGGGGGTCGCGGATGAAATGCTCACCATGCTGGTCGACTCTCCGCCGGGGAGCGTCGCGGTCCCGTCCCCCTGACAGGCGTCGGATCCCGGTGCCGCCTCCCCGCAAGCTCTGGGTGCCGATTCCGCCTCGGCGCGGGGCTCGGGTCCCGGGTCCGCCTCCCTGCGGGATTTGGGTCCCGGATCCTCCTTCTCTGGTGCTGTGGGTCCTGGTTCAGGCACCCCGCGGGCTGTGGGTCCCGGCTCGGCCTCCTCCTGCAGTGGCTCTCCGGCCTGGTCTGAACTCATCGGCCGCCCCTGGCGTCACTTCTTCTCCGCCGTCCTTCTCTCTCCGGCCTCCCCCACGTGCGGTGCGGTGCGGTGCGACGCTTTTCTCGAGGGCCAGCGATCCGACGACGGGCTTCCGCGGCCGGGGCAGAGCTGAACGCGGGCTCGGGGGGCGGAGCGGCGGAGCTGTTCGTACGGATTCCCTTCTCGGCGGTTTGGGGAGCGACGGGGCTGGGAGCCAGCGAGCGGGTTAGCTGCGCTGCTGCTGCGGGGCTAAGCGACCATCAAACGCCGCGGAGCAGACGGAGCGCCGGTCGCCTGAGCGAGAGGCACGGACACGGCGGGCGGGCGCGGCGTCTAAACGAGCTCGAACGGCACAGGCGCCGAAGCCACGCGGTGCATTCCCGAAACACGCGGCCCGAAGCGGACAGACAGCGGACACGCAGTTCGCCTACGAGCGGGCAGACATTAATGCGATCCGCCGCCGTCCCGACTTCCACCACGACCTCGTCGTGCCCTCTGAAGGCAGCTTTAACATCCGGTTAACGGCAGGGTCTCGCGAAGGCCGCATCCCAAACAGGGCACTTTCCCGCTCCAAGGGCACTCGCGTGCAGAGCGCTAACCGAATGCACACCGCTCACTGTATCTAGTGCACTACGCTTCGACCCGAGTCGAATGGATAAAACCTTCACTCATCAAAATGGCTGTCGCCGGCGGTTCTAAGATAAAAGCGTTCGCGGTGTCCGCCGATGTTTTTATGTTTTTGGTTTGTTCATAAATATGAAGTTAATGTTCATCGGTGTAACTGCCGACTTGAGCAGTTTATATTTTAATTCGTTTAAAGTTTGTAAAATTGTATAAAAGTGTATTTTATAACTTCTGTTCTTGTAAGATCCCACTGGGCTTCTCTCTATAAACTGATTATTATCAACTGATTATTGATTCGTGTTTTAGTATTATTTATTTTTATTATTATTTTATCATTATTCATCTGTATGGAGATGGAATTTTATGTTTTGAGGAAATGTGCAGCCTTTAAAGGAACCATAAAGCATTTCGATTTTAAAATGTTTTTACTCATAAGCTAAAAAAAACCGAACAAATAAACAACAACAATAATAATAAATATTAGTTTTTATTAGCTGTAGTATTCATTCATTCATTCATTATCTCCCGCTTTATCCTCTATCAGGGTCGCGGTGGGGTTCCCCATGTCCATCCAGGGGAGACCGTCTCGGGCGCTGGGCGGATACACCCAGGACAGGGCGCCAATCCATCGCTGGGCACACACTCACACACACAGACACACTCTATATGGGGCAATTTTGAGAATTCAATTGACTTGATCCATGTTTTTGGACTGTGGGAGGAAACCGGAGAACCCGGAGGAAGCCCACGCAGACACGGGGAGAACATGGAAACTCCACCCAGATGGGGATTCGAACCAGGAATCCCTAGCGCTGAGAGGCGAACGTTCTAACCACTAAGCCACCGTGCCGCCAACAACAATAATAAGAATAAATATTAGTTTTTATTAGCTGTAGTATTCATTCATTCATTATCTCCCGCTTTATCCTCTATTAGGGTCGTGGTGGGGTTCTCCATGCCCATCCATGGGAGAATGTCTCGGGCGCTGGGCAGATACACCCAGGACAGGGCGCCAATCTATCACTGGGCACACACTCACTCACACAGACACAGAATTCAACTGACTTGATCCATGTTTTTGGACTGTGGGAGGAAACCGGAGAACCCGGAGGAAGCCCACGCAGACATGGGGAGAACATGTAAACTCCACCCAGATGGGGATTCGAACTGGGAATCCCTAGCGCTGAGAGGCGAACATGCTGACCACTAAGCCACCGTGCCGCCTGCTGTAGTATTATTGTTGTTATTATCATTATTATAACATTCATATTAATTTGAACTATCGATTACATTGATTAGGCTCCACTGTCGAATTAATATTATTTAATATAAAATTTATAATAAACTAAGTACGTCCTTAAATTATTAGTTTTTATTCCTCAGTGTCCATTACCTGACTGTAGAAGTGTTTTACATCCAATACACTGAAGAGCATCTTTTAAACTTGATTGTATTCATTATATATTATAGTGTTCTTTAAAAAAATTTAATTTTTTTTTTTTTTTAGAAATACCAGTGGAAGTCAATCTGCATTTTCTTTATGATTCAAGGCGGTGCTATTGCGTCCTACTCAACAAGTTGGAATAATAAAGCTTTAACAACACAGTATTTGTTCAGCTCATTTTGAAAAATCATTTATACACAGCTACCACACCTTCTGAGAGCTCTGTGAACAATTTACAACTATTCAAAACAAATTGATTATTGCCAAAATAGCACAAGCACAAAAACAAATATTTCAAGAAAAAAACTTTTAATAAATCATTTATTTAACAATATTTATCAGAATAACACAGAATTTTTATTTGCACGTCCTGCATTCAGAGAATGTTTTTTATGTTTAATCACATTTTGTCAGAATCTTCCCTCAGACTAAGCAAGACAACATGACAGCATTGATGTAACTTATTTATATTTTACTTCATATTTACTTACTACAGTTTGACCAAATCCTTAAATACATTTACCAAGCAAAGATCAGAGCAGAAAGAGGAAAAAGTTTAGTATTTTATTGACAATGGATGAATTATGAAGAAGGAAAAAGTGAAAGTATGCAATTTTTTTTTCAGACCAGCAATATAAAGATAAACCTTTATGTTAAAGGGGTTTATTTTTTAAGCTGGCAAATATTAGTCCTCACGTATAATTAGTTATCGGAAAGTCCTTAAAATATGTTTTAATGGGTCAATAAAAATTATGATTTATAAATTAAGTTATTTAGGATGATGATGATGGTAAGATAAGTGTATACAATAATATGGCAGAAAGACAGGATCACATGTGACCCACAAGGCTGCACAATAAAACAAAATCAATTATTTGCAATCAATGACCAAACAGCATAATGAATTATTCATCGTTGACCTTTAAGCCTAAGGGGTAATGTCCTCTTCTTTTGTCACTCCTTACACCATTTTACCAGACACTGAGACGGGAGCTCTCTTGCTGACAATATGTTCCATATGCGCATGCTCCGTTGTGTCCAGATTGATTTTGTACTTAGCCAAGATCTTTAGAATAGGTCTTAACTTCAACCACCACTGATTCTTAGGAATGCGGTGCCTAAGGACGGGAAGAAAAAAAGAAGGAAGAGTGATGTCCATTAAATGGTGAGGTATAGTGAAATATAGCAGTGTTTTGAAGTTTGGATGATTGTGAAGTCAGTACACTATAGCAGGGTGTATACATTTTGTGTTCATGCCTAATGTCTCAAACAATTCATTTTGATTTCGGTGGATTATGGCCTGATAATGTTCTGGATAATACATCAACAATCATTCATTAATTCATTCATTCATTCATTTATTATCTTCCGCTTTACCCTATATTAGGGTCGCGGTGGGGTTCCCCATGCCCATCCAGGGGAGAACGTTTTGGGAGCTGGGCAGATACACCCAGGACAGGGCACCAATCTATCGCAGGGACATCAACAATCATTCATTCATTCATTCATTAATTATCTCCCGCTTTATCCTCTATTAGGGTCGCGGTGGGGTTCCCCATGCCCATCCAGGGGAGAACGTCTCAGGCGCTGGGCAGATAGACCCAGGACAGGGCGCCAATCCATCGCTGGGCACACACTCACTCACACAGACACACTCTATATGGGGCCATTTTTTTTGGAGAATTCAATTGACTTGATCCATGTTTTTGGACTGTGGGAGGAAACCGGAGAACCCAGAGGAAACCCACGCGGACACGGGGAGAACATGGAAACTCCACCCAGATAGGGATTCGAACCGGGAATCCCTAATGCTGAGAGGCGAACGTGCTAACCACTAAGCCACCGTGCCGCCCTGGCCTGATAATGTTCTGGATAATATTGAAACATACAATATTGAAACATACAATATGAAAACACAAAGGTTATAAAAAGTTTAGCTGACATGTAATCATAGTTATGTTAATAAGAAAAATGTCAACTCTCACTCAAAATCAGTCTGCTCTTTAAGCTCGGCCATGGCCTGGAACACCAGTCCTCTCTTTCTCATGCCCAGGACACACGCTGAATCGGGGGTGTTGGCAAAAATACGGCCTGCACAAACAGCATGATTCACAAACTAAACCCAGTGACAAAAATCAAAGTGCAAATAACTGCTTTCATTAAAACAACTGTATATAATTGCATTTTATTAATGTACATCGTATTTAATCATTTTTATCAGTGATGTGAAAATTAAACTGTTGATGCAGATGGTGTAGATCACAGTAAATATACCTATACAGCTTTTGTGACTAATAGAAAAGTGAGAAATCTAAAAACAAAATGCATTTATTTGGATCAATGTTATTACTAAATAAAATGATATTTTTTATGAAACTTGTTTCAAACATATAAAATGATTACTGGACTTCTATTTATTACAGGTTTTAATCCTTACCGTGTCTGTAGCACTCCTTTAACTTCTCAGTTAGCCAGAGCACAGACTTTGCACCCATCTTAGTGGCAAAGTTTCTGTCGAATGGTGTTGGTGTACCACCCTAGAAAATCAAAGTATTCTAAATCTTGTGACAGCATGTGACAGATTAAACCTGCTAAATTCATCTCTCACCTGTTGCATGTGTCCGAGGACATTCTTACGGCAGTCGAAGACCCCCTTTCCCTCCTCCGAGTACAAGTTAAAGATAAAGTCTGTTGTGTAGTTGGAATTACAGTTTTCATTCCTATAAAAAAAAAAACAGATGTAGTTACTCACCAATCGGCCATTTGTGTTAGTCTGCTTACCAGTATTTTCTTAAAAGTTAAAAACTAAACTTGAACTAAATTTAAATGTTTTTAAACACATTCAGAGTGTAAAATCACACTAACCTGAGAATCAAGCCTCTCTTTACAGTTGTTTTCATTTTCTCCACCAGATGCCCTACATTTGTCTAATAAAACAAAACTGCTAATAAGAAAATTTACAGACAAAAGTAAGAAAAAGTTTCCTGAATTATTTGTGCTTCCGTACTATAACAACTTATCAATTACTAAGATGTATTTTTTTACCTCCAAGTCATGGATGTTAAATTTGTCCTCATAGATGTATGCAGCATCAGCACCTGCCGCAAGACCAGACATGGTGGCGAGGTAGCCACAGTAACCCCCCATCGTCTCGATAATAAACACGCGCCGTTTCGTGCCAGCAGCTGACTGTTTTATCCGGTCACAGGTCTGCGTGATAAAAACACAAATTTGCTTTTATTATGTGGGTTACAACTTACATAAAATGACATTTGTAATATTGTGGACATTTTTTTTAAAGATAATATATTAATAATAGTATATAGTTTATAGTTTATTACCGTGGTAATGGTGTTTAGGGCGGTGTCTGCTCCTATGCTGAAGTCTGATCCAGGAACATTGTTGGAAACGGTTGCTGGAATGACAACCATGGGAATACACAACTCTTCATAGGTTTCTCTGGCTTGGACAAGTTCCAACCCACCTGAGAATGCCTGTATAGAAAAAAAAAAAAAAAAAACGTAAGGCGTAAGACAAAACTGTTATTGGCATTTTAGACTAAGTTGGTCCTGGATTGTCTATTGTCACTGTCACGCCCAACCCAACAATGGGCGTGGTAGGTCAGTGGGTAAGGCGTTGGGTTATCAATCTGAAGGTTGGGGGTTCAAATCCCAGATCCACTGAAGTTACCAATGTGGGTCCTTGAGCAAGACCCTTAACCCTCATTGCTCCAGGGATGTTGTGATGAACCCTGTGCTCACCTTGTAAGTCGCTTTGGATAAAAGCGTCTGCTAAATGACCAAATGTAATGTAATGTAATGTTATTTAAATAAATGAATAAATAAAATCAAATGAGAATTAATGTCCACTTAAAACTCAATTAGAGTTAAGAAAAGTTAAGTAATGTTATATAAATGAACAGAAATCCATTTTTGGATGCGTAATATACATTTGTATTACAAACCTCAAATCCTCCAATAATAACAAGACCGTGAATGTTGTACTTGGCGATGTTCAGGCTTATGTCCTCTATGTACTTTGCTGGTAGAGTTCTGCCAAAAAACGGAAATAACTTAAATTATAAATAATTATTAATATAATATATATATAGTTATATATAGTTAAACTGATTTCTTGATGCATGTCCTGTACCTTTTAGTACCCAAAACTGAACCCCCTTTTCCTGTCCAGCCTCCAACACAGTTCCATGTAATAGGCTCGATCTGAGACAATCAGATTTTTTGCTTTTCATAAGCCTCATATACACACTGCCATCAATTGTTATCTTGTTATTCAAAAAGATATTGCAGGATTTGCTCAGTGCTAAACTTCAGACTGAGAGAAGGTTACTTACCTTTCCTTGGGCTAAACCTTCAAAGCCATCTTGCACGGCCAGCATGCCATGACCCTGGATGATGCCAATCCTCACTGCAGCCCTGACAGCTGCATTCATGCCTGCACAGGGTGCTCCCACATTCAGAATAGCCACATTAATGTTACTCTAAAAGCAGGTACAAAGGGAAAGTGATGGGTAGCACTTTGGTTTATACAATTCTGCACTGTAGCATAATTTGAGAACCTGAGCAGAACAAAGTTAAAATGTTTTTTACCTTGACCTCCTGGAGATGCACATGGGCCAGCAGTTTGTACGTGTTCCAGTTATTCTCAAAACTCCTATAAAATAGTTGTATAAACGTTCATAAAAAACCCAAATGACATGTAAACTTCATAAGCACCTAAGAACTTATGGAGCAAGAAAGAAAGATGCAAAATTGAAAATTGAAATGCATACCTGCCTCTGAGTTTCAAAGCATCATCATATCTGCCTTCTACCATTGCAGTGGTCACATCCTTGGTCTGTAAACGAGAGAAAAACTACAAAAGTTATAATAAGCCTTTTTGGTTTAAAGCAGTGTTTTAAAGTGTGTTTGTGTGTATGTATGCATGTATGTGGATATATATACATATATATACATATACATATATATATATATATATATATATATATATATATATACACACACACACACATATATATATATACAGGTGTACAAACACACACACACACACACACACATATAAATATATATATGAGAGGTGGCCTCTCAGCACTAGGGATTCCCGGTTCGAATCCCCATAGGGGTGGAGCTTCCATGTTCTCCCTGTGTCCGCGTGGGTTTCCTCCGGGTTCTCCGTTTTCCTCCCACAGTCCAAAAACATGGATCAAGTCAATTGAATTCTCCAAATTGCCCCATATAGAGTGTGTCTGTGTGAGTGAGTGTGTGCCCAGCGAATGGATTGGCGCCCTGTCCTGGGTCTATCTGTATGTAAACGTTCTCCCCTGTATGGGCATGGGGAACCCCATCGCGACCCTAATAGAAGATAAAGCGGGAGATAATGAATGAATGAATGATTATATATATATATATATATATATATATATATATATATATATATATATATATATATATATATATATATATATATATATATATATATATATATATACACACACACACACACACACAGCTGTGACTGTCCATTCTAATTAGTTTGACCATCAGAATCAAAACACTTAATTAATCACCAAGTGGAAATTGCAGAAACAGCACATTTTTTTGTTTACATCATTTATTTAATAATTCTTTACTCTAATCTTTCTATCCTTTCAGAAATACTTTCCAGGAATACATACCACTTGTACACACTCCATCAGGGGCAACCTGACAGCCTGGTTTCCAGAAAGTGAGACCACGCAGGCTGGTGTATCAGGTGTGGCCTCCAGTAGAGCCATTACAGCCTCCACACCCATTCTGCTGCCCTGGTACATTAAACAATAAATACAGTGGTACAAACGTTAAACATACAGCATTTTACACAGAATATAAAGTCAGTGAAATGATGTTCAATGACAGAAACCTACAAGAATTCTATCGAAAGCAGAAGGTGTGCCTCCTCGCTGTACGTGGCCCAGGATAGTGGCACGAGTGTCATAGCCCAGTCTCTTGGAAACGAGCTAAAACGGGGAGTAAGTTATGTGTAAACGTGTATAAGGTAAGACTAAAACAGAGGTAAACAATTTGGCTTGGTTTTGAATATTAAAAGCATCAAATTTCAAAATCAAACAGGACCTACATTTATAACATCCCTGTGTTAAGCACAAAATACGATCTTATTCTTACAAAACCCATGCAGTTTTATTTATCTAGCATTTAATGTTCAAACTATTTACCTCCTTGATCTGATCACACGTAATGGGCTTTCCATCCCGGCCCATCGCTCCCTCAGCAACAATAATCACATTCAGACGAGATCCTCGGTTTCTAGTCTAAAAATAAAAAAAGCATAATGTACACAGGGCGGCGCGGTGGCTTAGTGGTCAGCACGTTTGCCTCTCAGCGCTAGGGATTCCCGGTTCGAATCCCCATCTGGGTGGAGTTTCCATGTTCTCTCCGTGTCTGCGTGGGTTTCCTCCGGGTTCTCCGGTTTCCTCCCACAGTCCAAAAACATGGATCAAGTCAATTGAATTCTCAAAATTGCCCCATATAGAGTGTGTCTGTGTGAGTGAGTGTGTGCCCAGCGATGGATTGGCACCCTGTCCTGGGTCTATCTGCCCAGCCCCCGAGACGTTCTCCCCTGTATGGGCATGGGGAACCCCACCACGACCCTAATAGTGGATAAAGCGGAAGATAATGAATGAATGAATAATGGGACAGGGCGGCACGGTGGCTTAGTGGTTAGCATGTTCTCCTCTCAGCACTAGGGATTCCCGGTTCGAATCCCCATCTGGGTGGAGTTTCCATGTTCTCCCCGTATCTGTGTCGGTTTCCTCCGGGTTCTCCGGTTTCCTCCCACAGTCCAAAAACATGAATCAAGTCAATTGAGTTCTCCAAATTGCCCCATATAGAGTGTGTCTGTGTGAGTGTGTGTGTGCCCAGTGATGGATTGGCGCCCTGTCCTGGGTGTATCTGCCCAGCGCCCAAAACGTTCTCCCCTGGATGGGCATGGGGAACCCCACTGCGACCCTAATAGAGGATAAAGCGGGAGATAATTAATGAATGAATAATGGGACACGGCGGCACGGTGGCTTAGTGGTTAGCATGTTCTCCTCTCAGCGCTAGGGATTCCCGGTTCGAATCCTCATCTGGGTGGCGTTTCCATGTTCTCCCCGTGTCTGCGTGGGTTTCCTCCGGGTTCTCCAGTTTCCTTCCGCAAAAACATGGATCAAGTCAATTGAGTTCTCCAAATTGCCACATATAGAGTGTGTATGTGTGCATGTTTGTGTGAGTGAGTGTGTGCCCAGCGATAGATTGGCACCCTGTCCTGGGTGTATCTGCCCAGCACCCAAAACGTTCTCCCCTGATGGGCATTGGGAATCCCACTGCGACCCTAATAGAGGAAAAATCGGAAGATAATGAATGAATTAATGAATGAATGAATGGGACATTAAAGGGATTTTATGTTTGTATTTTTCCCTTAGTTAGCTGAAGAATGTGGCTGTAGATTTTTCAGTATGCTGATGGATACTGTATGAAATGTCAAAGGGTTGACAAAAGTAATCATGGATGATTTTGTTATTTTGTAATATGAGGTGTGTGTGTGTGTGTGTGTGTGTGTGTGTGTGTGTGTGTGTGTGTGTGTGTGTGTGTGTGGCCTCATACATCCATCAGTCTCCTGCACAAGTGCTCTTCCCAGCCTTCCTCTGGCGGCATCTCGGGAATAAACACCCAGTCAGCTCCACATGCCAAGGCTGTAACCAGGGCCAGGTATCTAACACAAACACACACACACACACACACACACACACACACACACACACACACACACACACACATACACATATATATATACCAAAGGACAGGATTTACTATTATTATTTCTTTCATCATTTTAATTTTAAGTAATCTCCTTTCCTACCCACAATGCCTTCCCATGACCTCGAGTATAAATGCACGCTGATGACTGTAAAAGGAACAAAATCAGAATCAGAAATCAGAATAAAAATATAAGGCATTACAATAACATAGATTTATTTACAGAGTATACAGTTCAGGGCGGCACGGTGGCTTAGTGGTTAGCATGTTCTCCTCTCAGCGCTAGGGATTCCCGGTTCAAATCCCCATCTGGGTGGAGTTTCCATGTTCTCCCCGTGTCCACGTGGGTTTCCTCCGGGTTCTCCGGTTTCCTCCCACAGTCCAAAAACATGGATCAAATCAATTGAATTCTCAAAATTGCCCCATATAGAGTGTGTCTGTGTGAGTGAGTGTGTGCCCAGCGATGGATTGGCGCCCTGTCCTGGGTCTATCTGCCCAGCGCCCGAGATGTTCTCCCCTGGATGGGCATGGGGAACCCCACCGCGACCCTAATAGAGGATAAAGTGGGAGATAATGAATGAATGAATGAATATACAGTTCAGACACTGCCATGCTCACCTCTGAGCTGTTGTAGTGATGCTGTCCACGACCTCCATGATTCGGTGGAGAGCAGAGTCAGTACCAATCGTCATGTCTGTGCCACAGAAGTCGTTATCAATGGAACCCACCATGCCCACGATGTTAAGATGAGATGCTGACTTGGCCTCTTCTTTAGTTAACTTTCCTGATGGAAAACATGACACAAAAATACTTTTCACTTTATATTTCTTAATGCAGGTCTGTTTTAACATTTCAAGGTTCATTAAGGTTCTAGGTTAGATTTCCAATCAGGAAATGAGGACAACGTTCCACCTTTGTGTCTGTGTGATAAAAGTCCAAAAATCTGCTATTGGCTTAACTAGTGATACAAATTGTAAATGTATGTTTTGTGTGTCTGCCTGCGATGAACTGGCAACCTGTTCAGAGTTAGTGTTGCCCTATGAGTACTGCGTTGGCATTCAGAACACTCCTGCCAGATATATAAATAAATTTCAAGAACCCTGCTTTTTAAAGTAGGCATTGTAGTTCTTTTTTTTTCTTAGGAATGAAAGTAATTACTCAGAAATACAAAGGAAACTCTTTTAAAATCCATCCATCCATTATCTTCCGCTGTATCCTATATTAGGGTCGCGGGGGGGGGGTTCCCCATGCCCATTCAGGGGAGAACGTCTCGGGCGCTGGGCAGACACACCCAGGACAGGGCGCCAATCCACCGCTGGGCACACACTCACTCACACAGACACGCACACATACACACTATATGGGGGAATTTGGAGAATTCAATTGACTTGATCCATGTTTTTGGACTGTGGGAGGAAACCGGAGAACCTGGAGGAAACCCACACAGACACGGGGAGAACATGGAAACTCCACCCAGATGGGGATTCGAACCGGGAATCCCTAGTGCTGAAAGGCGAACGTGCTGACCACTAAGCCACCGTGCCACCCTTTCTTTTAAAATTCATTCATTCATTATCTCCCGCTTTATGCTCTATTAGGGTCGCGGGGTGTTCCCCATGCCCATCCAGGGGAGAACGTTTCGGGCGCTGGGCAGATACACCCAGGACAGGGAGCCAATCCATCACTGGGCACACACTCACTCACACAGACACACTCAATATGGGGCAATTTGGAGAATTCAATTGACTTGATCCATGTTTTTGGACTGTGGGAGGAAACCGGAGAACCCGGAGGAAACCCACGCGGACACGGGGAGAACATGGAAACTCCACCCAGATGGGGATTCGAACCGGGAATCCCTAGAGCTGAGAGGTGAACGTGCTGACCACTAAGCCACCGTGCCGCCCTCTCTTTTAAGATGTTTTTGTAATTCTAGCGCTTGTTCTTGTACTGCCTTGATAAATGTAACTGCACAAACGTTGAAGGACGAACTGCGCAGAGTTGATGGAGTTACCTTTGCCGACCAAGTCTGCCAGTAGTTCACTCCATTCTGTGCGAAACTGATTGGCGCCGGTCAAACTTCCATCTCCACCAATTACACACAGATTGGTGATGCCACGTTTCACCAGGTTGTAGGCAGCCTTAGTGCGACCCTCCTTGGTCTGGAAGTCTTTACAGCGGGCACTACCAATGACTGTGCCCCCCTGTTCAGAAAAGAGACTGCATAAATGGTTACGTTCTTAAAATTCTTAAACATTACATTGTTATGGGGAAGTGTAGGTGGGTGGGGCCACACCTACTCTAGCACGCCCTTTCAGGCACACCTGGGGTTAATGGGCAATCAGGCAGCACTCTATTTATAGAGCTAGGAGAGTTAGCCTGTTGCCAGTTGGTCTCCTCGTTTGAGAACCTGGTAAGGCTGTTGATGTGGCTACTTCCCTGGGGTTTTGCTTCTGTGTCTTCTGCCCTGTTAAACTGAGTCTGTTGAGGAGGCCTAGCCTCTTTCCTGAGTCTCTGCGCCCTGCTGGGCTTGTGCTCTTATGTTACAGGATTGAAGCAGGCCCTGTCGCATCTGGGTTTGATTTCAACCCTCTACCGTGGGACAATCGGTAACGGGTCCCTGGACTCCTCCGTATTGGGCTCTAACCCGTTGGACTCTCAGTACCACAGACCCGTATTTATTTTGTGTTTTCTTCTGCGGGTTTTATGTTATTGTTGTGTTTTTGTGTTGGAATAAAAGGTGTTTTCCCGATCCGTCTCGTCTGATTTTCAGAGTAGGGTTCCAAACCATTATCGGGATCTTAGTGATCCCTAACATACATTCATTCATTCATTCATTATCTCCCGCTTTATCCTCTATTAGGGTCACGGTGGGGTTCCCCATGCCCATCCAGGGGAGAACGTCTCGGGCGCTGGGCAGATACACCCAGGACAAGGCGCCAATCCATCGCTGGGCACACACTCACTCACACAGACACACTCTATATGGGGCAATTTTGAGAATTCAATTGACTTGATCCATGTTTTTGGACTGTGGGAGGAAACCGGAGAACCCGGAGGAAACCCACGCAGACACAGGGAGAACATGGAAACTCCACCCAGATGGGGATTCGAACCGGGAATCCCTAGCGCTGAGAGGCGAACATGCTAACCACTAAGCCACCGTGCCGCCCTCCCTAACATACATTCATTCATTCATTCATTATCTCCCACTTTATCCTCTATTAGGGTCGAGGTGGGGTTCCCCATGCCCATCCAGGGGAGAACGTCTCAGGCGCTGGGCAGATAGACCCAGGACAGGACGCCAATCCATCGCTGGGCACACACTCACTCACACAGACACACTATATATGGGGCAATTTAGAGAACTCAATTGACTTGATCCATGTTTTTGGACTGTGGGAGGAAACCGGAGAACCCGGTGGAAACCCACGCAGACACGGGGAGAACATGGAAACTCCACCCAGATGGGGATTCGAACCGGGAATCCCTAGCGCTGAGAGGCGAACGTGCTAACCACTAAGCCACCGTGCCGCCCTCCCTAACATACACAGTGTTAAAATAAGCACTCACCAACTGGAGCATCATAGACACACTCTCCCATGTAGCTGGACGAATATTATCACCTCCATCGACCAGCCCCTGATACCCCTGCACACAGCAACACGACAGTCTAGCTGCCATTTTAAAAATGAATTACACCTGCAGATTGCAGCACACAAACATATTAAATGCTCTTTGTCTTTTGAATGCTTTTATGAATACACACTAATAATAGATATTAGAACTGAATGTAAGTCTGCATGCCCTCCTGACCTCGTGCACAAAGAAGACTTTGGCTCCTGTGTACAGACCGACCCTGACAGTTGCCCTCACTGCAGCATTCATTCCTGTAAACACACATAATTGTCTTTGCTATTAACATTTACATTATTCCAAATTAACAACTGATTACTAAAGTATTAAAACTTTAATTTCATATAAAAACTCCATACATTATTATGATACATATGTACAATTTTGAGGCTTTTCCTTCAGTGCCCACAGAGGAAAAAAAAAATCAATTTATTGAATAAATCTGATCATTTAGTCGATTTCATGTTATTGTACAACCTATCGTATTGTAGAGCCTTGACCTGAGCAGATGACACATTCTTGTTATAAATATTATCATAACACTTAGAGGTCAAAAACAGTACAGTACTTTAACATTGACCTTGATATGAGTGATGGCCTTGTGCAGCCCGACACCTAGAACCACAACACTAGGTGTTAGATTTACTGCTAAATCAGGTCCTGGTCTGCAGCGCTGAGTATTTGTATAGAGTGGTGGGTATATTTATTGTAATAGCATAACATTAAGCAATAAATACATTATAATGACAAAGAGTTTTTTTTTCCCCTATGTATATATATATATATATATATATATATATATATATATATATATATATATATATATATATATATATATATATATATATATATATATTTTTTTTTTTTTTTAATGACACCATAACTATTCCTAAGCAAAGGGTAAGAATGTCTGTCGTCAAGATATGGGAACACTTAAGCCTTCTCCTGTATCTCCTCCACAGTGCAGTGTAAAGGCCAGGATTCACAAGTTCTGTTGATAAAGGTGACAGAGGGGCTCCGATTTCAGAACTGAACAGCTGTTGACCTAATGTTCTAGATTCAACCCCGTGTCATTCCAGAAAAAGGTCATTGGAGCTAATTTAGGCTTCAGATCAAAGAGAATAAAAACATAAGATAACAACAACTAAAGGCTAAGTCTAAAGGTTATGCAGCGCATTCTGGAGACAAGCTGAGATCATATGATCAAACTTCATAATCAAGACAAATATTAAATAAATCTCACTGGATATTAAATCTTAAGTTGATCATACAAAATATAATGATAAATAAATATGGCCAAATTAGTTGCCTTTTTTAATCTTTGAAAAATGATACATTAACATAAAACATAAATTAGGGGTGAAAAAAGTGCTGCCATGTTTCATAATCCAAGCCATCACAGAAGACATTTTCAGTCTCAGTAGCACATCTGCTTGTCCACTGAAAACCAACACGATTTAACATCCTGCATATAAAAAGTGAGACGGATCAGAGTGATTCAGGTCAATGTGCCTACCTTGAGCATCTCCTCCTGATGTCAGAACTGCAATGGCTCGTCCGACCCCCATCTTTGTAGGGTCCACTCCTGATGTTGGACTTTTGGACATGGTGAAAGCTGCTCCAAAGAGCCGTCAAAGGAAAGAGGGAGAAACTGAAAATAAATTTGCTCTCCCAGAGAAGACTCTCACAGAGGGGAAGGCTTTTATAGTACAGTGCCATGCCCCCTAGTCCCTTCCCCCCACACACACCACATCACCCAGAACTAAATATAAGTTATGTTTGGCTGACTACCACTGGACTTAACGTCCAATTAAGTACTTAAAATCAGTTCTGGTAAAGAGTAGTACAAATCTGTTAATACAGAATTAATTGACATTATTTAATAAAATTACAATTATTAACATCATCAAAAAAATTAAGTAATAAAAAAATTATGTTGTAAAAAAAACAAGACAGCTGTAAATATACTGCTATATGTTACAATGTTGTGAGCTGCGGTGACTCATTAGTTCAGGTAATAAACCTATTTAAAACCATAAAAAACAAATTTATTTAATGATTAGTTTTCATTATATACCACCGTTGGATTCCTAAGCAAGGTCCTTGTAATTTTATTTTAAATAAATACCTGGGAAATACTGTAAATGCACATCTTATTGGTTGATTGGTCATTTAAAACTTCTTGGTAAAGTAAGCAATAAATTGCTTTATTATGAGCTGGTGTTTAATAGATCCCACAAGAATATTTAGGATTTTTTTGGCGATTTACATGACAATTCTATTTATATATTTTAAGGTAAAATGGCTGCTCCAAATTGCCCCTATATATAGTGTGAGTAGGTGTGTGCCCAGCAATAGATTGGCACCCTGTCCTGGGTTTATCTGTGCAGTACCCAAAACGTTGGCATCCCAATGTGCAACTGTATTTATTTTTAAATACGCAATAATTTGCTCTTTATGGAAATTCTGATTTATATCAAGAGTGTCATCACTAAAGGTTGTAAAGGAAGTTAAAATAAAACTTAAATAAGAGTGAAAGGTCAATACAGATGTGAGATAAGGGTGATAACGGTGATAATTCTCTTTATTTACCAACAGACTTAATACAGATAAATCAATGACTTTATATAAAAAAGTGAATGAAAGACTTTCTTTACATCTATTATTAAATACAGACAGAAATACAAAGTCACACAGTGATTAATACATCATATCTAAAACTATGGCACACGATATTAACTTAAAGTAACAGAAGAGTCACTTTAAGCTCTTTTAAAAGTTCGGTAGCTTTAGTGTTTACTATACAGAGCCGTGCTGCAAACCTGTGAGTGAAAGAGCCAAAGCTTGAATCGTGATGGATATCATTAAGAGTTAAATGTATGCTTAAGCAGGAATCACAGTAAAGTTAACAGCTTTATAAAAGTACATGAATACAGTGGTATAAAAACACTATTATAATACTGTCTGGTAAGTACAAGGTCTGGTTTTTAAAAAAAATAAAAAAAATAAAACCTATTCAGATTGATAATGACTGAAAACTATTTCACAAATCAGTTTCTATCCACCACATTGGTTGGTCATGTCCACAAACAACTTCCTCTTAGTTTACTCAACATTTGCAATGCTGTACAGTTTGCACACTTTTGGAAGGAAATTCTACAAAAGTAGAATGTGAGGACAGGTCCTGATGTTACAGGAGACATACACATCCTTAATGTGTTTACTGCAGGTAAGGTCGGGGCATCTCAACAGCAAATGCCTTAAGTACTCATCATTCCTATACAAAACATTTTGATAACATTGCAACAACATTGGAAAGCATAAACATGCCCAAAGGGTTTTTGTATACTGTAGCATTATTCTTCTATTATCCTTAATGAAATCTAAAGAACCCAGCTCACGCTCTGACAAAGTGTTTGTGGACAAGTTTGGCCACCTTAAAAATGAGAGTGATGTAAAATGATTTTTAGCAGGGAAATGATTTTTATTTGTTGCATTATTATGCACTGATCGATGAAGAAAGATGGGAAATAGGACTGAGAGTTTGACAGGTCCAGCTAATTGGTACAAAGCACTGTGGAGAAAAAGAAAACAGATATATATTTATGTAGTTACATAAACTGGACATAGACTACATGTGTAGAAATGAAAACTGTAAGAAGGAGTTTTAAGTAATTGGTTATAGCCCAATTATATGTATAGCTCATTATCTCATAACGTTTGGTCCATAATATTAAAATCTGTAAGGTTCATGTGTGTGGAATCACATCCTGGGTTTGACAAATCCTGACTCCACCCGTGTTTGTGGCTCAGAGAGCTACACTGTTTTACAAAAAGTCTTTTTTTAAAAAATTAATTTATCATCTTATTTATTATATACAAGTCAATGATCAGTTTTCATACTCAAAACATTGTAAGCATGTAAGCAATTACACGATTGTAAAAGAGATATACATTTTAACTGAATGTGAACTTAAATCGAGAAAAAAAACAAAAAAAAAACATTTAAATGATAGCACTTAGCAAACTCAAACTTAAAAAAAAACAAAACAAAAAAAAACATTTAAATGATAGCACTTACCAAACTCAAACTTAAAAAAAAAACAAAAAAACAAAACAAAAAAAAAACATTTAAATGATAGCACTAAGCAAACGCAAACTTTGGAAAAAATAAATAAATAAATAAATAAATAAAAAAACAAAAAAACACAGCATGCCTGGTTGCCTTTACGTAATATATATATATTTATTCTTCACTAACTCTTTTTATACTTGCGAGCAAATGCAACGAAATTTCGTTCTGCCTACACCAAGTGTATAACTAAATGACAATAACGGTTATCTAAGTCTAAGTCTAAGCAATACAATGATAAAGTTAAGAGTTACTTACGGTCGAGTCCTGAAAGCAAAGTGTGGAGGCGATAGGGTTACTGCAGCGGGGATGAGTCGGCCATGACTGCTGACGAGACGTGTAAAAAGCACATTCTTCATCCAGAAACATCTCCTCCAAGGCTGGCATACGCCGTCTCAGAGCACAGACTGCTGAGCTGAGGCTTGATGCTGCTGCTGAAGCCAGAAACATGCACAGGTGAAAACTGATAAACACCGAGACATTCTTAAATTATTCTCAAATCTTGTTACAGGATGCAAAATTAATAAATCCTTCATTAAGTTAATAAATCCTTTACAGGTAAAGATCTATTATGTGGCTTAGTGGTCAGCACGTTCTCCTCTCAGCACTAGGGATTCCCGGTTCGAATCCCCATCTGGGAGGAGTTTCCATGTTCTCCCCGTGTCTGCGTGGGTTTCCTCCGGGTTCTCCGGTTTCCTCCCACAGTCCAAAAACATGGATCAAGTCAATTGAGTTCTCCAAATTGCCCCATATAGAGTGTTAATGTGTGCATGTCTGTGTGAGTAAGTGTGTGTGCCCAGCGATAGATTAGCGTCCTGTCCTGGGTGTATCTGCCCAGCGCCCGAAACGTTCTCCCCTGGATGGGCATGGGGAACCCCACCGTGACCCTAATATAGGATAAAGCGGAAGATAATGAATGAATGAATCTATTAACTGCTGGAGCACCGGCATTAAAATGATTTGTTTTACCTTTTGTCTTGCTTAATCCTCCAGAAGACATAACATTGTTTGCATCGGACTTTTCTTCACTCTGGGACACTTTGGTGTGGACTGCAGATGTTAAAGCTTTGCTCTGAGCTGTGTGTATCTCAAACTGCTCTGCATGTGGAGGCTTCTGAATTACAGGAGCCCCCACGCCATCTTGCACCCCTGGTCTCTGACCAGATGAGAACACGATGACTGACTGCCTATGAGGTGCCTGGATGAAGGGTAAAGGTTCAACCTGCAATGCAGAAAAGCACCAAATGTAAAAGCATTGTCCATATTTGACACCCCCCTATTTAATAAGACTTCAAAATTAGTTTGCTTGTTCTTGTTTGCTCTGTTGTTGCATATGTGTATTTTAAAAATATGTGGTGAAAATTACTATGAGGGTCTTTACAGGGGCTTGAAAACAACAGTGTAAAGCTCATCTGAATTTAATCATAAGAATGAGTGTGTCTTCAGACTTTTTAAAGATCCGTAAATGACCTTACAATTTCAAAACCATTTACCAAATTATTATAAAAAAAAAAACATATACAGTGGGTCATGTAATCATGCATCGATTTTGCAAGTGTAACATCAGAGAGTTTGGTAATGCTTCATCGATTGACCCATTACCTCATCATCATCTTCTACCTTGTATTTCGCCCACTCTGGTTCCTCCTGAAATAACCTCTGAACCACGGCTTCCTGTCACAAACGCATAATTCAGTGTGGAAATAAAATCATATATGACTTAGTTTACAGTACTTTGAAAAATTCATGGTCAATAATCACAGTCTACACCTGTATTCATTCATTATCTTCCACTTTATCCTCTATTAGGTTTGCGAGGGGGGGGGGGGGTTCCCCATGCCCATCCAGGGGAGAACGTTTCGGGCGCTGGGCAGATACACCCAGGACAGGGCGCCAATCTATCACTGGGCACACACTCACTCACTCACACAGACACACTCTACATGGGGCAATTTGGAGAACTCAATTGACTTGATCCATGTTTTTGGACTGTGGGAGGAAACCGGAGAACCCGGAGGAAACCCACGCGCACACGGGGAGAACATGGAAACTCCACCCAGATGGGGAATCGAACCGGGAATCCCTAGCGCTGAGAGGAGAACATGCTAAACCACTAAGCCACCGTGCCACCCCCACCTGTATTAAGAATTCAATTCAATTCTGAATTATATATTTGTTTAATTCTGAGCAACTAATTGCATTAATAAAGGTTTTAGAGTTTTGATGACGTACCTCCTGCTGGGCAGAACAGTATGTACTTGAGGGTTGAGGGTCACTAAATCCAGGGGAGATCTTGAGAAGAAGTCTTCTATGTGTTGAGTTCAGTTTGTTCTAAAATGAAAATAAAAATACAGAGGAAATCTTTATTTTTGTACATGTACCTTAATAAAATCAGAGAAATGTATTTACTATGTGCTTACAGTCGACTGCGGGTGGCAGGAGGGAACTCTCAGTGGCGTTCCTTTCGTTGTAGGGGTTTGGTTGGCACCTGTTTCACAGGAGGGAAAGAAAAACAGCTTCAGAAAAGAGAATGAGACACTGGGTTTCTGTTACAGCGTAAAGTTTAAGAAACTGTTCTAAAATGATTTCAAGCAGGGCGGCACGGTGGCGTAGTGGTCAGCACGTTCTCCTCTCAGCGCTAGGGATTCCCGGATTGATTCCCCATCTGGGTGGAGTTTCCATGTTCTCCCCGTGGGTTTCCTCCGGGTTCTCCGGTTTCCTCCCACAGTCCAAAAACATGGATCAAGTCAATTGAATTCTCCAAATTGCCCCATATAGAGTGTGTCTGTGTGAGTGAGTGTGTGCCCAGCGATGGATTAGCGTCCTGTCCTAGGTGTATCTTCCCAGCGCCCGAAACGTTCTCCCCTGGATGGGCATGGGGAACCCCCCCCGCGACCCCAATAGAGGATAAAGCGGGAGATAATGAATGAATGATTTCAAGCACAAACCATTTTTTTTATTTCTAAAAGTAGATTTTCATTTTATTTAGAACAATTTAAAAAATATTTTAGCGAAACAAATTGTTTGAGGTAATTGGCTTTGATTTGCAATTTTTCCTTTTATTTTGACAGAATGATTTAAATTTTTTTTAAACTGCATGTTTATCAAACTTAAAAAACCAGTATGAAGCAAAAAAAAAAAAATAATAAAAAAAAAAAAACCTAGGTTAAAATCCTGCAATTCAAAATGTTTCCATTCATTCATTCATTATCTTCCGCTTTATCCTATATTAGGGTCTCGTGGGGTTCCCCATGCCCATCCAGGGGAGAACGTCTCGGGCGCTGGGCAGAAACACCCAGGACAGGGCGCCAATCCATCGCTGGGCACACACTCACTCACACACACACTCTATATGGGGCAATTTGGAGAAGGAAGGAAAACCGGAGAACCCGGAGGAAACCCACGCGGACATGGGGAGAACATGGAAACTCCACCCAGATGGGGATTCGAACCAGGAATCCCTAGTGCTGAGAGGAGAACATGCTAAACCACCAAGCCACCGTGCCGCCATATGTTTAATACAGTTTTCAATATTCCTTAAATAGGCCACACTCGCTACATTATTGTAAATTAGTTAGCCTTAAATAAATGATAACTCACCAGCTGGTGTTGTCCCTCTTTTAATTGGAACTCTACGGGCCTAGAGTAGAGATCAGACACATCAAAGCTTAAGAAAATAGAAATGAGGAATAATAGATTCATGAATAATAAAATCTTTCCTGAATAAACTCACTGAGTAAATAGAGGCTTTTCTGCCTGAAGGGCAGTTGTTGGACACTCGAGGTGTTTTTGTACCGGGACCTTTAACACCTTCATTCTGAGGAAGTGATGATGGGTCAGGTGAGAAAGAAATAGCGTCCACTGAAAAAGAGCAAAAAGAACATTATTATCAAAAGATAACATTTTTTGGGGGGGGGGGGGGGGGGACAGAAAAAAATAAAAATACTCACCACGGCATGTTTCTTGTTCTGCTTGAAATCTTTTAAATGGAACTCTTTGAGCCTACAGAGAAATAATTAGTGAACAGAGTTAAAACTGCGTAATGGGAATCATGTTAACCAACAGGAATGAACAGATGAAAGGAACTCACTGAGTAAATAGTGCTCTCTCTTCCTGAGGGGCAGATTGACACTTTAGGCGTTTTTACATCGAGACCTGCTCCTCTAACGCCGTCATTAAGCAGAATACTTCTGAGTGCTGTTGGGTCCAATGAGAATGGAATAGCATCACCTGAAAAAGCTTATTGTATTTTTTAAATGTGGATTAAGTAACAGTGCATCATATCTGTGAGTTTTATCCTTTTTTATGAATAAAGATGGAGAATGTATACAATACACAAAAATGGGGTACTACTCATATTTGTTAACATTCATTCATTCATTATCTATTAGGGTCGCGGTGGGGTTCCACATGCCCATCCAGAGGAGAACGTTTCGGGCGCTGGGCAGAGACACCCCGCACAGGGCACCAATCTATCGCTGGGCACACACTTACTCACACAGACACACTCTATATGGGGCAATTTTGAGAACTCAATTGACTTGATCCATGTTTTTGGACTGTGGGAGGAAACCGTGAACCCAGAGGAAACCCACGCAGACACGGGGAGAACATGGAAACTCCACCCAGATGGGGATTCAAACCGGGAATCCCTAACACTGAGAGGCGAACGTGCTAACCACTAAGCCACCGTGCCGCCTATTTGTTAATATTCATTCATTCATTCATTATCTCCTGCTTTATCCTCTATTAGGGTCGCGGTGGGGTTCCCCATGCCCATCCAGGGGAGAACGTTTCGGGCGCTGGGCAGAGACACCCAGGACAGGGTGCCAATCTATCGTTGGGAACACTCACTCACTCAAACATGCACTATATGGGGCAATTTGGAGAACTCAATTGACTTGATCCATGTTTTTGGACTGTGGGAGGAAACCGTGAACCCAGAGGAAACCCACGCAGACACGGGGAGAACATGGAAACTCCACCCAGATGAGGATTCGAACCGGAAATCCCTAATGCTGAGAGGCTAACGTGCTGACCACTAAGCCACCGTGCCGCCTATTTGTTAATAATCATGCATAATTAAAAAGATATTTTGAAAAGGAAATGGTTTAGGGCGCCTGAGGGTGATGTGATATCATTACATAATGATGACAATGATGATGATAATGTTTAAACAGTCACAAAGTAGGAAAACAACTTACTAGGACATGGTGGCTTTTCTGACATGACTTTCTTCTTCGGAACCCTCTGTGCCTAAAAAAAGAGAATATTTATTTGGAAACGTAAATCCTTACTTGAAACACTGGATAACAATTGAAATAAGTAGCATCTTGTTGTTACTGTAACTCATAATTGGCTTTTAATTACTTGCAAATTGAAGGCAGTGATTGTTGCACTTTGGAAAGTGATATCTCATAATAGAGCTGTTCGAAGTGCACAGATTAATAAGTGGAAAAAAACCTACTGAGTAAATGCTTCCTCTTCCAGAGGGACAGTGGGATGCTCTTGGTGTTTTTGAAGTAGTATTCCCGACTTGAATCCCTTCACTGAACAAAATACTTCTGAGAGCGGATGGGTCAGGTGAGAACGAAACAGCATCCTCTGGGAAAAAAAATGCTAAATTATTTGTATACTGTCAGAGAGCATATGAACATCACTCATGAACACCATCGTTCTCAAATCGTGCTTTAAAAGTCCCTCTCTGTTCAGTTGCTGTACATTTTCATTTCATCTTTACTTCGTTGTGCTGCTGTCACTGGGAGGATTGTTTGGTTTGGTTTCTCCGGTGTTGAGGTCAGTCATTCTGGCTATTACTATTTATTAGGGGTGTCTTCAACTAAGGATTTTCATAGTCGAATCTGATTCGTCAGATTTTCCCTATAGTCGACTGATAGTCGAATCAGTTAAAATTTCACCACAAGATGGCGCTATAAGCGTGGTTTTTAAAAAAGATTTTTTAAAATATTTTACTTGTTTTTCTAGAGCACCGGAATGTGCAACTAACTGCAGGGGGAGCTTTATTAATGTGTAGCCTATTGTTAAAGCGCACACATCATTAAAAATTTTTTTTACAGAAATTAGGATGATTTTATTTGACAAAAGGCTATATATATAACGAAAACAAAGACATTTCATGTAAAAACTAATACTTAGCAGCAGCCATGGGCACCCCCATGTGGTCAAAATGGTACATTCGACTATGAGGTTCATAGTCGACTACGGTTCTCCGAATCGAATCGTCGAATCAGCGAATATTGCAGCTCACCCCTAGTGTTTAACTTTCTTTTTTCGGTCGATTTTACAATTCTGCGCTCTATACTTTGACGATCCTAATTCCCGTATCTCATGCAATCCTAGTTACATTTACATTACATTTAGCAGACGCTTTTATCCAAAGCGATTTACAAATGAGAACATTACAAGTCAGAAGTTATGAAGAAAACCAACTATACTGAAAATTCATCAAACCTGATTGTTGATGGTTTCCCCCCCCCCAGATTAGTGATTCTGCCTTACGGACAGAGTTGGGAAGATCGTTCCACCATTTTGCAGTGGTGAACGCCACAGAGTGAGAATTAGCTCCTCGGTGAGGTGGAATCGATCATCACTGGATCGTTCATCATTTTCAGTGTCTTTAGTTTGTAATGAATTGCAATGCTATTTTTTCACAATGCCAATGTCACACTTAACTAGTTTCCGCTGTAGATGCCAGAGGAGATCACATTTAAAGAAACAACAGACAATGAAGGTGATAGTCACACTAACCTGATGGAGCATCAGCTTTGGGAGGAGCCTTCTTTTTCACAGAGACTCTCTGAGCCTGTAAGGTTTGACAGATAATCACAGATACATAAAATGTTTCCTAAACCCAAATTGAAACAAAAAAACTGCAGTTCCAGCGTGCACCAGAATTTTAGAAAATAAAATGTTCATATGCACTCTAAATGCAAGTTCGTAGGTTTTACCCAAATTGTTTCAAAACCCCACACAGAGCACTTACAGAATAAACAGACAGACGTGGTCCGGATGGGCAGGTGGAAGGTTTTGGTGTGTGAGCCACAGAACTACACACTGCTTCAGGTAATCCTAATAAATGAATCAAAGGTAAAGTCAACTTTATTGTCAATTGAAATTACGTTTTTCTCAGAGTCACAATGCAGTAGTAAACTTTACACACCAAATAAACCCAAGCTTAAAGTAAAGTGTTACTAGTCACAAGAGATGAGACAATTAATCAGATTGTCATTAAATATGATATAATTCATAGAAGTGGAGAGTAAAAAAGGGTTAAAACGGTGTCAACATCCATAGTGCATAATGAAAAATATGCACAATATTAAATTAATCAGTAATAACCATTAGGCACGGTGGCTTAGTGGTCAGCACGTACTCCTCTCAGCGCTAGGGATTCCCGGTTCGAATCCCCATCTGGATGGAGTTTCCATGTTCTCCCCGTGTCCGCGTAGGTTTCCTCCCACAGTCCAAAAACATGGATCAAGTCAATTGAGTTCTCCAAATTGCCCCATATAGAGTGTGTCTGTGAGTGAGTGTGTGCCCAGCGATGGATTGGCGCCCTGTCCTGGGTGTATCTGCCCAGCGCCCGAGACGTTCTCCCCTGGATGGGCATGGGGAACCCCCCCCCCCCCCCAATATAGGATAAAGAGGAAGATAATGAATGAATGAATGAGTATTAACCATTAATCAACTTGCCCACCGCTGCCAATCACTATTACTTTAAATATCAATGATTTTTCACCTGTAGCAATAACTGAGCACAACTGGCAAAACATAACAGCTGTGTTATTAAAAAGTAATATAATAACTTTATCATTAACATTATAGTCGATTCTGCACTATAAACTGTGTGGTTTCATCGAGTGCATCCAAAATGTATCCAAACATGAAGTGTGAAAGTACAGGTTCTCCAACTCTCATATTCATTCATTCATTATCTCCCGCTTTACCCTCTATTAGGGTCGCGGTGGGGTTCCCCATGCCCATCTAGGGGAGAACGTTTTGGGCGCTCACTCACACAGACACACTCTATATGGGGCAATTTGGAGAACTCAATTGACTTGATCCATGTTTTTGGACTGTGGGAGGAAACCGGAGAACCCGGAGGAAACCCACGCAGACACGGGGAGAACATGGAAACTCCACCCAGATGGGGATACAAACCGGGAATCCCTAGTGCTGAGAGGCGAACATGCTAAACCACTAATCCACCGTGCCGCCAACGCTCATATTATATATAAAAAAAAAAGACTCACCTGTTGAAGAAAGTGCAGAGAGAAGAGCTTGCGCACTGCCTTTGAGATCACGCTGTGCTTCATCAGCTCTAAAAGAACGACTGAAATCTTTGAAAGACTCTGAATGTGAAAGTGTGATTTTACCCAATTTAGTGCTTAAGTCTCTTTGAATGGAATTTGCAAATGATGCCTCTTCTCTCTCTCTCCCTGCGATTCTCTCTTTCGGTCGTGCAACTTTGTGACTTTGCATATTTAAAGGACCAGTTTTAGCTACTGCACTGTTTGTGCTTAGCACTGAGGTAGGATTTTGTGTAGTAGGTGCACTTTTTGCTTGGTGTCGAGAAGCTGATAGCGTCATGTCCGGTGTTTGTCGCGGTGGATGAGACAAAGATCCAGAGGAGTTCTTTGGTGTTTTAGAAGAAGTGTCAGTACTTTTCAGCTCATGGGTCCGAGGATAAGAGAAATTGAAAGGCACAGGTTTGGTACATGTTTTCCTCTTTTGGGCCTTACCCTATAAGTACATTAGGACCATACACTCATTAAAAATTGAAATTAAATACAAACTTATAAAAATCTAACATTTGACATTAGTCTTAATGTTAATTTGTCTACATTTAGCATATTCTTAAGCACAAAACTGAACTGTTTTTCGGATGCCTCACTTGTATTAGTGAAATAAAACCTACCAGTAGAGGCCTTTCTTCCCATCTCCTGCATTCTGCACCCTGAAAAACGTCTGCTGCAGCAGGTCTCAGTGTTTTTATAGGAACTGGAAGTCTGCTGACACCTGTCAGTTTAGTTCTTTGCTTCACAGGCTTGGATGCATTAGGATCTTGATTCTCTGCTTCTGTTTTTGATAAGTGTGCTGTCTGGACTTTGAGCTTTACATTCTCAGAAGATTTGTTTAGATCTTGAGGCTTTAAAATTCTGAAAAATTAGACCAAAAACACAGATCAATGCACAATCTATATATATATATTTATATTTATTTTTTTTTATTTTTTTTTTTTTTTTGGCGGCACAGTGGCTTAGTGGTCAGCACGTTTGCCTCTCAGCACTAGGGATTCCCGGTTCGAATCCCCATCTGGGTGGAGTTTCCATGTTCTCCCCGTGTCTGCGTGGGTTTCCTCCGGGTTCTCCGGTTTCCTCCCACAGTCCAAAAACATGGATCAAGTCAATTGAATTCTCAAAAAAAATTGCCCCATATAGAGTGTGTGTGTGTGAGTGAGTGTGTGCCCAGCAATGGATTGGCGCCCTGTCCTGGGTCTATCTGCCCAGCGCCCGAGACGTTCTCCCCTGGATGGGCATGGGGAACCCCACCGCGACCCTAATAGAGGATAAAGCGGGAGATAATGAATGAATGAATATATGTATATTTTTCCCCTCAATTATGTTATGAGAAAACATTTACCCTGTTTGATCTTTCTGGAACTGGGGGTGCAGTGCAGCTGAGGACGCCATTAAAGGTGATGATCGATGGTTCAAAATACTGTAAAATATATATGCAAGGCTTATATATTATACACACACACACATTATATATATATATATATATAATTCATTACATATAACAATAGAATATGGTCAGTGAACAAATGTGCTCCTATACACTTGTTTATTGAAGAGCCCTTACAATCATTGTTAATTGGATTATTAAAGTTATTTTATTTCATTAAAAAAAAACATACATTTAAACATAAAAAATACATTTAAACATAAAAACTATAGTTTAATAAACCATATGACACTGAGGTTAGACTTTAGATTCAAGTTAGATTATTATTCGTTACTCTTCATTGCCACACATGTACCATTACATCGGTAATACAATATAATAGTTATACTATACTGTTAAATAAATATTGCATTTAACATTAATTAAAATAAAAATAATGATTTAATTTATAATAAATTGATAATTAACATTAACAGCTTGAGCAACGATCAGTTCCCTCACACTCAGTCCTCTGTCAGAGAGGTAATTAAACATGTTCTGTGCAGATGTCAGGTTAATAACTGAACTGTTCTTACCTTAATGTTTGATTTAAAAACCTTAATGTTTGATTTAAAAACCTTTATATTTAATTTAGAAAACTTTGCTTTTTGTTTTCGTTTCGGACTCAAAACTCGACAACCGCTTTATCTCACGCTGCTCTAGCTTGTTGATTTCCGGGGTACGCTGTAATTTGTAAAAAGCTTGCAATTCGATTGGCTGAGGCTGCGTTCGGTTAACCAATCAGCATGCTGTGTTAGGACCTGTATTGAAACTGCGCTGCGGCTTTAAACCACGTGACGTCGTCACTACAGACCCCCAAAAAAAAAACGCTCAGCAGGCGGAGCTTAAAACAAACATCAAAAAACACCGGGCTTAGTGGTTTAGCATGTTCTCCTCTCAGCACTAGGGATTCCCGGTTCGAATCCCCATCTGGGTGGAGTTTCCATGTTCTGCCCGTGTCCGCGTGGGTTTCCTCCCATCCATCCATCCATTATCTCCCGCTTTATCCTCTATTAGGGTCACGGTGGGGGGTTCCCCATGCCCATCCAGGGGAGAACGTCTCGGGCGCTGGGCAGATAGACCCAGGACAGGACGCCGATTCATCGCTGGGCACACACTCACTCACACAGACACACTCTATATGGGGCAATTTGGAGAATTCAATTGACTTGATCCATGTTTTTTGGACTCGTGGAGGAAACCGGAGAACCCGGAGGAAACCCACGCGGACATGGGGAGAACATGGAAACTCCACCCAGATGGTGTGTGGGCACACACTCACTCCCACAGACACGCACACATTAACACTTTATATGGGGCAATTTGGAGAACTCAATTGACTTGATCCATGTTTTTGGACTGTGGGTTTTTGGAAATGTCATGGTTATGTATACACACACTTTCCTCTCATCTTGTCTCTGGGTGTTAATACCACCCCCATGTTTGCAAACCCCTCTCTCTAAATGCTTTGGTGCAGCATGCGTTCCCCGAGTTCCCTCAGATGATCCAGTCATTACTGCATCAACAGTTTTACCAAATCCATCCACCCATCCATTTTCTTCCGCTTTACCCCCATGCCCATCCAGAGGAGAACGTTTTGGGCACTGGGCAGATAGACCCAGGACAGGACGCCAATCCATCGCCATGGGCAGACACTCACTCACATAGACACACTCTATATGGGGCAATTTGGAGAATTCAATTGACTTGATCCATGTTTTTTGGACTGTGGGAGGAAACCGAAGAACCCGGAGGAAACCCACGCGGACACGGGGAGAACATGGAAACTCCACCCAGATGGTGTGTGGGCACACACTCACTCCCACAGACACGCACACATTAACCCTTTATATGGGGCAATTTGGAGAACTCAATTGACTTGATCCATGTTTTTTGGACTGTGGGAGGAAACCGAAGAACCCGGAGGAAACCCACGCGGACACGGGGAGAACATGGAAACTCCACCCAGATGGGGATTCGAACCGGAAATCCCTAGTGCTGAGAGGAGAACATGCCAAACCACTAATCCACCGTGCCGCCTGTTTTACCAAATCTTCTTTTTTAAGTCGTTGTAGATGAGGACACCTGCTAAATGCTGCAAACACACGTGTTATTCATATAAAGTCAAACAAATAAGGCATTCAACACCAAACAACTTTAAAAAATATTCTTTAATAAGGCTCGTTTTAAAAATTGGATTCAGCCTTTCAAAAAAAAGGTGACAGAACAGCTGGCTAGGACAAAGTCGATGTGTCGAATTATTAATATGCAGAGTGGAATCAGATTGCAAACACGGTCGCTACCTGTGACACACGTTGTAGGTTTTTTGTGTTCTTCATTAAAACAATGTTCTAGATAGAAAATAAACCCTGAGAGGAACAGTGTTATTTTTCCGAAGACAGACCAAAAGCTGCTGGACAGGAAAAATAAAAAAATAAGTCATATAAGCAGAAAATGTATTAAAAAAAAAAAAAAAAAAGAAAAAGAAAAGGTTATTACCTAAACTGCAACTATGACATATCATTAGTTCTGATTGACAAAAACACCACAATTTGTACTTCTTTAGCAGTTATTTAACTCCAATGATATGATAAACATAGGACAGTTAAGACAGATGTAAATACTTCACACTGTTCTACTTGTCATGGGTCTGCTTATTGTTCTAATCACTTTGAGCTAAAATGCAAAAAAAGAAAAGAAATAAAAAGCAAAAGATGTAGTAAAAAAAAGCATGTGTTTAACTCCTTTAGTAAGAACCTTAAATATAATGACTTTATACACTTTGTAATTGTAATGGGAAGAAATACAGAACAGTCATGAAATACACTGACTTCATTATTCATCCTACCAATGCCATAGAACATCAAACGAAACTAATAACATATGTACCCTATACAAATCAAAATGATTAAAACAGCTTGCAGTTAAACTCTCATTTCCCCCCCAAGACATTTAGGTTTCTTTGTACAGGATCCGTTAAGAAAGATTCAAATGCAGCAAACTTTTCATTGTTACCATAACAAAATTACACAAGCTATGTACACCACACCGTCACCTCCCCGCCGACTCGGTTAACACACCTGACTAGAGTTTTAAATGTATTTCTGTTTAACTAGCGTGTGCCACACCACTCCTGCTAAAATCAGCCCAGAGAAGCTACATTTAATTAAATACATGAATGCACACGAGAGGGGAAACTAAGAGCAAGACGACATCGAAACATCCTACTGGTTAACTACAAAAATATATATTTACAAACTTGACAAACGCTACTCAGTAGAAATGTGTTACATGACTAACAGTGAAACAATCCGTTAAAACAGGAGGTGATAAACCTTTTAAATCTGCCGAGTCGCAACTGCGTTTAGAAGCTGGTCTCAGAGGCCACACGCTAGTTGCCGCATGGCTGCCACTGGTCGAGAACCCTTGATCTAGAGCACAGGATGAGTGTACAGATGAGTGTAACATCGGTTGCCATCGAAACATCCCTACTGAACCCGAGCAACGTTTCCGTTCATGTGCACGGGAGCCATGCTGTGAGGGACCGTCGTGCTGGCAAGAAACATTCACAGTGAAATCACCTGTTTGACAAAATCTATATGAACCGAACGACTCCAGCTCAATTCCTATTCCTTCTTTGTGAACAGAGAACAGTTATGGATGAAAACAACAAAGAGGAAGGTAAAATGCACAGATTCTGCAGGTGTAGTTAGACAATGCTGAGTACACATCACACTGTGCAAGTCAACAAGGAAATTAATTAAAAAAAAATATTTACAAGACACATTCAACAATCTAACTGTCCAAAAATAAGAAAAACAAACGATCCTTTTTCTTTAAGCAGAACAATGAACGGCATCTGCAACAGCAGATGATTTGATGGAATGTACTCTGATGTGGCAAATCGTAGGCGGACTAGCTGGTCATTGGTGTCTCAGTTAGCAACGAGAAACTAAACACATCGAAAGGGTTACAAACAACATGGGCATGTTATATTAAAAGCTTTCTACTTTTGCCTACACGATACAGAAGTGTATGATCACAGGAAGGGCCATTGGTGATGCCCATCTGTAAGGAAACCTTGTACTGAAGTGATGAACAGACTGTCTACTTAAAACAATGACATTCTAATGATGCAAGCTACCTAATTAAACAAATGTCAAACAGACACATGGCAGTGACCTTTAACCAGGACAGTTTTTTTTTTTTTTACCTAATTTCACTATAATAACTTGCAGTCATATACATCAAGTGCCAAATATGGAGGCCTTTCAGTCAGTGTCCAAGCCAATTACTTGAAATAATTTGTTATTCATTCTAAATAATGAATTTTTCTATTTTTAAAAAATTAAAATCAATATGAAGTTTGTCACCTAGAACCTAAGGTTTACCAGGTGACCCTGGGCCCTTGGTCTTGGGCTCTGGGCTGTGCACACCTCATCATCGCTGATACTGTCCCTACATTTGATTGATGATTATTCCAATAAAGATTTAATTTTATTGTACTCGCATCAATGTCAATGTAAACGTATTGACGTTTTTTTTTTTTTTTTTTTTTTTTTTTTTAAATCTGAGCTTTTCTAACTGTGGATAACGTTATGTATAATTTTTTTTATGGAAGTGAAAATTTCCGACAGATGCCAAAAAGTGTATTGATGATCATTTAGATGATCAAAAGAAAAAAAAAAAAAAAAAAAAAAAAAAAAAAAAGGAAACCACATCTGAGCATTTCACACTCCCATACCATCTCTTCTAATTCAAATTTAGTATCTGCTGGTGTTTAAAGCCATTTTTAGACCCTGTTTAAACTATTTAGATCGTTTTAAGAGCCTAGATTGGAAGTCAACGGTCAGAAACTGTCAAATGTAACTTGAGGTCAACAATACATTTTAACTAAACAGAACTAAAATGTGGGGAGTGGTGACATCATGGTAAGACATCCAGACGACCGATCAGTGAGATGAGCAAGAAAGCATTTCTATTGCGATCACCATCATGAGACACTCGGAGTGTGAGCACTAGCTAAATACTGTAAACGTGAAATTAACTAACTAAAAGTCAGTATGAAGGTTATATAGAAATACAAAACGAGAAAGGCAAGTAATTCTGCCTCATCACATACGACATCTGACAAATAAAGTGAAAACATCTGTATCTGAAACACACTATTTTCCCCCAAATGCCATCTTTGTATTGCTGTTATGAAAATAAATAACAAACAGACTGAAAATGAAATACTACGGTTTTCTTAACAGTAGCAAAACAATCTCATGTGCACCATGAATTAAAAGAAACGGCTTAAATATATTGCTTCTGATCAGAGATTTATCATTTGGGTTATTAGATTTGGAACGGCCTCAATTATACGGAAAGCTAGACTTCTACCTCCGACTACAAATCTCACGTTTAATTAATTTTCCCAGTGATGCAGTCCAAAATAGTAATGAAGACTAAAGTGTTAGTTACACTATTCTATTAAGTGCTTCAGAACTTTTTTTTATAGAATGCAAATAGTGTGTAACAACAAATAAAACAAACTGTTAAATAAAAAAAAAAGAGATAAAAATGCATACTAAAAAAGAGGAGGTATTGAGCTTAAAAATGACAAATAGCATATTGTACATGAAACAGTCACAATCAGTATAATAAATCAAACTGTCCTTTGTTCTCCAACAGCGGCATTTTCTTCCACAAGCTTTCTCCTTTTTATCTTGCTGGCTACCATGCGAACTCATTTCTTCCGAGCACATCTTCACAGCTCACCGTCTTCAAAAAGTCCTCTACAGAAGAAGTTTGCCATTGCGGTGGATTTTCAAAATTTTTCCCAGTCTCTGTTTAGCAGTAGCCAGTCCTTTTTTTGGACGTTTCCCTATAAAAAAAAAAGGGGAGAAGTGCATCATTTATAAATATATTTCTATAAATCGCTAAAACTTACCCTAAATGTGCATTACCACAATAATCAAAGCCTTTGTTTTTACCTAGTCCTGTACCAGCAGTCCCGGGGCTTGCCATCCCAGCGGGTGAAGGTGCAGATGGCGAGTAGCTGCTGCTGTTCTGAGGAGAAAGCGAAGGTCGTCTGGATGTGAGGAAAACTCCTGGAGCCATGGCGGCACTTCCTCTTGGCCCACCAGGGCTGAAGGGGCCTGGTCCCGCCGTGTATTCGTGGTCCAGCAGACTGGCTGAGAAAGTCTCTACTCGTCTCTCCTCTGTAACGCAGTCCAGTGGAGGCTCAGGGAGCAGCGGTGGTGATGCTGGCCCGTTGTCCGGCTGCACCTGAAACTGGGATGAAGCAGGATGCATTTTCTCTTGAGGGATCTTCTTTTTTGTGTATTTTCTCTTAACTGTGGTCTTTTGCTGCTCCTAAAACAAAATATAGACGATGGAATATTAGAAGACTGTAAATGTTAAACGAAGACATGTTTTTGAAGCTTAGTGCTCACCTGCTGAGCCAGTTTGGCAGCAGCGGCAGCAAGTCCAGTCTCCACAGAAGCCACCCGGACCCCCTCTCTTACGGGTCTCTCCTGCTTGGGCAGGGTGGGGGTCACACGAGCTGGAGATATCAAAAAGATCAGCAGTTATTTTCTGGTTTGCCTGACTTTAAGAAATTAATATTTCATTATGTAGTGTGTATTTTATTGCCTTTAGGGCTCCAGGGCGTGTCATCCCAATTTCTCTTTCTCTTCATTTTAGATTTCATTGTGTGGTCTTCCTCATCAGACTCTAAGGAAGGGTACACTGGGGAAAAATAATGCAACAAGTCGCTTATAAAGAAGACAAGCAGGTCCACTGCTTTAGCTTCAGACAGTGTCTGGTGTAACTTTAATAAATCCATGAGAAATGCCCTTGAAAATCACGACGTGGGGCAAAGATTATAAAAAAAGATTTCCCTCTTATTACAGTGTGCAACGGAGGGAATAACAATAATCATTTATGTCACCGATATTTATAATCATATTATAATACTTTATTATACTTAAAATATTCTTAAGGATCTCTGTTACAAATTTCTCTTACATTTCTCTTAAGAAAATCAAAAGGCAAAACAACAATAATTAGCACCTACCATACTCGGAGTCTTTAAAACACGTGCCCAGCGTCTCCTGTTCATCCGTGCTGTCCTCGTCACTGAGGTGTCTGGCAGGTCGTTTAATGGGTCGCTTGCCTGGCCTCTGGATGGTGGCCTTCTTCTCATTTTTCCTCTCTGTACCTCCTACCCACATTTCTTTCATGGCCTTGTCCTTCATGACCCTCAGTCTCTCACCCTCTCCAGACACAGAAAGAGGAGATGAGGAAGAGGATGAGGAGGAAGAGGAGGAGGACGACGACGAAGAAGAAGAAGGGGGATTGGCCATGGACAGCATGCCTTGGATTGCATCCCGTGTACTTGGAGAGGCTGGTGCTTCCTCACTACATAAGACCAACAGAAAACACATAACAGCATTTATCAAACCAAACCATTCACAGGAACTTTAGCACCGAAGCAAAAGTTTTAAGTTAGAGCTTTAGTAAAAAAATTAAAAAATTATAAATAATCAAAAACATGCTATATATTTAAATTCTCATAAACACACATAATTCTTAATAGGATCAGAGTTACACATACTAATTCTAGTTATAAACATGTTAATAAGTCATGAAATCAAAAGACACCAAAACAAGAACGTGCTGGTTCTGTACCTGAGGGCTCGGTCGAGACCAGCCACCTGTTTGCTGGCCTTGAGTAAGTCGAGGATTCCTCCAGCTCCCGCCTTTATTCCTTGCACTGTAAGCATCTCTTCATCTGTGGTATAATCCTCCTGAGAGACCCAAAAATAATTTATATGCCAAAAAATACACATCAATAAGTGAGCGTGACGGCCTTTTCTGTATACGTGTCCTGACGTTGTAGGTTTCCAACAGGATCTTTGTTCTGGAGCGAGGCTTTGTTTATCACTTCATCAATTAAATATATAAAACAATGTGCCACTAACTAATACTGAAAAATGCTCACTTTATTGCCCCAATTATGCCAAATATGGCTGCCTGGCCGCTCAAGGAGGATGAGTCCCATACTAAGTCTTGGTCCTCCCAAGGTGTGGTCGGGGTTTAAAGGCTTTTCATTCTGTAAAGCTGCTTTCTGACAATGTACTGTTGTAAAAAGCGCTATATAAATAAATAACTTGAAATATGGTCATTTTTCTGTGTCTGCTATGTGAATGACTGTAGTCCTGTCTTTTTCTATCTTATACCAGTGAGTCCTAAGTTAAGCTCTCTTATATTCTGTATAGAAAACGACTGACTCGAGTAATTCTGTGGACAGGTTTGATTACCTCAATGTCAAAATCCACCTCTCCCGGCTCTCGGACTCTGTGTGGATCTGAACATGGTTTTGCTCGAGGTAGTTTTCTTGGAAGTCCTAAACCAGAAAGAAAAACAATTAAAACCTCACGTAAAAATAAAAGAAATTTATTTAAAAAAAGGGAAAGGATCATACCAGCCAGTTTCTTTTTACTAGGCAGCGCTGGCCTGCGACGAGGTGGAGGACTTTCATCAATCTGAAGTTCATCTTCAGAATCAAAGTCTGAAGACAAAGCTGAGCTGCTTGTGAGTGGTTGGAACTGAGCCGTATGACCTCCTCCATTAGTGTTGCCTTGGCGCCCACCTTTCTTCCTAAAAAAAATCAAGAGCAAAAAGATCTCATTTTGAAGAATGGATTATAAAAAAAAATAAAAATCAACTGCACTATAGAAGATCCTACACCTACCCTTGTATTTTTCCATTGGTGAGAACCAGTTTAAGCTTGCTTTTATTAATATTATCTTCAAGATCATCTACCGAGGCGCCAGTCAGGTCCATCTGTTAGAAGTAAACAAAAAACAATTAAATAATTCCTTATAAGCTTATGTCAGAGTGAGTGGTTTGATTTCATACTGTCAACAAAAAAACCCACCTTATTCTTGTTTTTGGTTTTATTTCCTGGATGAAATTTTTTCATGGTGTGTTGAGTGTGGATTTCAAGCAAATCCAATTCTCCGGCTTCCATCTTTATTTTTTGGCTCTTTTTCTTGACTCCTGGAGGACCCACGCCCCCAACCCCAGTTCCATCCTTGGGTTTTGGCCCTCTTTTTTTACCTGGCGGTCTGCCAGAGCTGAGAGGAGTGGTTAGTGGAAGTTTGGGGTAAAGAGTAGGAAGGACCTGTGAGCCACCAAACGGAGCACCACTTCGATTCATATTCTGCTGGAAGATATCCTGTCAAGAATTAAACATAGAAAATGGTTTGAATGTCACATGTATTAATTAAAGGGAAATAAACAACGGTGTCACTGACACGTGATGCTCACCTCCACAAGACGAATCTCCTTTGCCAGGTCCTTCACCAGCTGCTGGGTTTTAATGGTATCTGGAATCTCATCCTCATGATCTGCTAAAGACTAAACAACAAACGAACTCTTATTACTGTTCCAGAAAGTGACCAGGCCTGTATAGACTGGCAAATACTTTATAAATAATATCTAATACACAGAGATACAGAGCTCAAACAACAACTTTTATGATAGTGTTTTTTTTGTTTTTATTTTTTTTTTTATATAAGAAAAATTGTCTGAAGAATTAGCCATAGGCATTTTAGCAAAATCACAAATGCTGCACATAACACAAGGTAAAAAAATGTGCTCTAATACAGAAGTGAGGTGTTTGTGCAGAACCTGAAATGATGAAAGAGAAGAAAATAGCAATTTGGTGAAATCTGGTTATAAACAACGAAGCCTGTTGTTATTGTGTAATATTGTATGAATATATTTCTGATGGGTTTTTTGAAAATCTCTTCATAACCCTTAAATGTTTGTACTCCATATTTTTGCAACAGCTACAAAAACCTTATTTGCTCTCTTTTATGTTTTATTAGCTTTTTCATACACATGTGTGCATTCAAACTTAAAAAAAGTGACTGACACTGATGTTACTGTGTCTAATGTAAATAAATGTTCAGGCTTGCAGTGCAGGTGCGAAAGGAACTTAAAAAAACAACGGTCATTACCTCTTTGCGGGTCCAGCTTCGAAAAGCATTATTTAGCGCTTTGGCTCCATTGACCAGATAAGAGGCAGGGTGTCGTCGATTTTCCCGCAGACCTAAATTAGGAAACAAAACAATAACTTCTTTAATAACAATAACCGGTTTAACTAATTGGTTTTAGATTATAAGAAACTTAGACTAGATAGAACTTTATTGATCCCTTTCAGAGGGTATCCAACAATAATCAGTTTGGATTACAATCTGTAATATGTTTTTTAATAACATCTTGTACTTATTTGTATTAAAACAAAAATAAATTCGCAATCTAAACAAAACTTTACATAAGTCTTTAATTTAACTTTATAATAAACATGAACGTCTTACCTCTAAAAGTGTCAAGCAGGTGCTTGCCAACATACCAACATACAGTCTCAAAGTTGGGAAACTTAAACAGATCCGCTGTGCTAAGTCTCCTCTCGAGTTCATAAGCTCTGCCAAAGACAAGGGAAATAAAAATAAAGATAATATTTTTATTTGGACAGTATTAAATGTTTTAAACAGCCTGAGAAATAAAATTCACAAGCCAACTATGCATGTTAACATGACTTCCCTGACAAACAGTCATTGTTTATAGTATTAATAGTTTAATGTCCAAACAGCAAATATGTTTTTCTAACAGAAATGGCTTCAAACCATACAGATGAGGGAACTCCGTATCTCCCAATATGTGGATACATAAACTAATAGAAGTTTTGGATCAGATTTTAGACATTTCACAAAGAAAGGGCTTTATTTTTCACAAGCCCAGAGCAAAGGTCAGATCACATGGATCATTTCATGCAATTTGCATGCATTTACACAAATCCCTTTGAACATCCATCCATCCATTCATTATCTTCCGCTTTATCCTATATTAGGGTCGCGGGGGGGTTCTCCATGCCCATCCAGGGGAGAACGTTTCGGGCGCTGGGCAGATACACCCAGGACAGGGCGCCAATCCATCGCTGGGCACACACTCACTCTATATGGGGCAATTTGGAGAACTCAATTGACTTGATCCATGTTTTGGACTGTGGGAGGAAACTGGAGAACCCGGAGGAAACCCACGTGGACACGGGGAGAACATGCAAACTCCACCCAGATGGGGATTCGAACCGGGAATCCCTAGCGCTGAGAGGAGAACATGCTAAACACTAAGCCACCGTGCCGCCCGTTCCTTTGAACATAACCACTCTATAAAAAAAAAATAAAAAATTTGCAGAATATGTTGTTATACAATATATAAATAAAATATAATACCGAAGCTGCATGTCAATGTTGAGGCTGTGAAGGAAATTTCCGCCAAATGCCAGACAGTCGACCGGCGTGAGAACAGCATGGATCCAACCTGACCATGAAACAAAAAATACAATATTTTTATATTCCTGACAACTTATTTTCCATGCAAGTATAAACTTAAATAAAAAACATCAAACAACAAAACAAAAAATACTGATATGATTTGGAGCTTTAAATTTAAAGACACAACTTCACAAATTTTAATAACAAAACAAAAACAGTCTGAATACCGGTTGGGATGAATAAAGTGTTTCCTTGTTTCAGTGAACACTTGTAGCACATGTCTGCCTGGTCTCCAAAAAACAGCTCGTTCTGATTAGAAGAGGAGCTCCAGCGCTCGAACAGTGCGAGGTTAGCAGGTGTTGGGCGGATTAGGTAAAAGATCTTCTCGCCCTGTGGCAGGAATACACAGGATTACCAAGAAGGACTTTATTGCTACAAGACACTGCATTCAATTTCAGTTAACATCTTAAGCGGCTTATAATTACAAATTGACTTACTCGAAGCACATGGTACCAAACCGAGGTTCCTCCAAAATCGATGTGGAAATCTGTGTAGCTGTCTTTAACCCCCATCAGGCAATATTTCTGAACATTTGGCCTCTCGAACACAGACTCTTCTGGCCAGAGGTTTTCCACCCATGATAGTTTCCTCACAATCTTTGGCGTCTCTACCAAATTAGACAATCTGTGTGCATAAAAAAAACAGTGTAAGATTATTAAAATCAAAAGTTTTATGGTTAATTTTATTGATTGTTGCAAACTTACCTGGTGTCTGAAAATTCCAGGCTTATCACGTTGAGCACTCTGTCTCGGTTAGGGCTGTTATAGTACTCAGCAAACTCCCCGAGTTTCATCTTAAGATCTGCTTGACGGACCACGTCAATCACATCAATCTCTTTATCACTTCCTAAAGTGAAACAAAGCATATGATTGTACAAGGTAAGAATTTACACAAAACACTTAGAATTTATAAATCAATGATTATCTAAGAGTGTTTCAGCCGGGTGTTTACCAATATAGTGCTCAACATCCGACACAGAGAACGATGCGGGGGGCAGACTCATACCCAGACCATCCCTCCTCAAAACCAACACAGGCACGCTGAAGGAGCGCTCCTCCAGAAAATCAACCGTGAGCTGAGCTCCCATCGGTTTTAACAGAACCTCATCAGCACTAAAACACACACCAAATAAAGCATAAAAACCATTCTAAACCATATAAAATCAGCGCTAAATAATATATCATATATTTAATTTAGAAAAGGCAAATTAGATTATTCTAAATGTACCTTTAAATTATGTTTCTAATATTTTTTTAAGGCGGCACGGTGGCTTAGTGGCCAGCACGTTCGCCTCTCAGCGCTAGGGATTCCCGGTTCGAATCCCCATCTGGGTGGAGTTTCCATGTTCTCCCCGTGTCTGCGTGGGTTTCCTCCGGGTTCTCCGGTTTCCTCCCACAGTCCAAAAACATGGAGCAAGTCAATTGAATTCTCAAAAATTGCCCCATATAGAGTGTGTCTGTGTGAGTGAGTGTGTGCCCAGCAATGGATTGGCGCCCTGTCCTGGGTCTATCTGCCCAGCGCCCGAGACGTTCTCCCCTGGATGGGCATGGGGAACCCCCCGCGACCCTAATAGAGGATAAAGCGGGAGATAATGAATGAATGAATGATATTTTTTTCATATATTTTAGTGAAATTTCCTGAAAAATGGAAATTAAACTGTGTTATTAAAATTCAGAGTAAAATTAAAACTCATTGCTTTATACATTGCTATGTGGACCAAGCAATAGCTATGTTGTTGATGCTCGTGATACTGAACTAGGCCGGTTAGCTGTTACCTTGGGAAAGTACGGCTGCGTATCTCTCGAACAAACTGAGGGCTCCCAGTCTTGACAGGTTTACCCGTATCTCTCCTGCTTCCTGTAGCATCAGATTGCTTTGAGGCTCCACGCCGCTTCCGCACTGCAAACGTAAGAAAGCAGGTTTATTGCACATGGTTAAAAGGCAATGGCCTTGTTGTTAAGGTTATTATGTGTTATGTAGTCTCATATAAGGCTGCTTAACAAAGGTGCTCTATGACAGACACTTTAGTCGTTTTGAAATAAAGAACAAGCACTTACTAACAGAGGGTCCATGTGTCACTTCACAGTTAGGGCAGTGATATAGATCAATGTCTGCTGATTTATCTTCTTCCACTCCAACACAACTAGGTGAACAGAAAACTACAGTAAGATACATCACGAAGAAACGTGTAATTAACTTTCTTATTATAAAGGTAAACTATACACTCACCTTCCATGAAACCAGTCTTGACAAACATCACATTCGATCATGAACCGTGTGACATCATAAGGAAGCCGGCACAAACAATACACAGGAACAGATGCCATTTTGAAGTGGGATTGAGAAGTCAAGCCTCACGAAAAAGTCTTTATTTTGTTCTTGTTCAGGGCAACACCACAGCGTAACAGGTATCGGCTGTGGTCACCTCAGTCAACGACACTCAAAACTTTAGCCAATATTCCAGAAGGTCTCCTTTAGTGCAACAAGATATGCACATGAACCATGGGAGGTCACAGCAGAACTCCCGTTCTCACATGAATCAATGTATCCTGTAAACACAGTATTACAATTTGATGGTTAAAAGCTCATAGTGCACACAGTCACAGACAGCAAAGGTAACACATTTAGAAAACACTCATATATATATATATATATATATATATATATATATATATATATATATATATATCATATATACACACACACACACACACATATATATATATATATATATATATATATATATATATATATATATATATATATATATATATATATATATATGGCGGCACGGTGGCTTAGTGGTTTAGCATGTTCTCCTCTCAGCACTAGGAATTCCCGGTTCAAATCCCCATCTGGGTGGAGTTTCCATGTTCTCCCCGTGTTTCCGGGTGGGTTTCCTCCGGGTTCTCCGGTTTCCTCCCACAGTCCAAAAACATGGATCAAGTCAATTGAGTTCTCCAAATTGCCCCATATAGAGTGTTTCTGTGTGAGTGAGTGTGTGCCCAGCGATGGAATTGCACCCTGTCCTGGGTGTATCTGCCCAGCGCCCGAAACGTTCTCCCCTGGATGGGCAAGGGGAACCCCACTGCGACCCTAATAGAGGATAAAGCGGGAGATAAGGAATGAATGAATATATATAAATAGGTTAAGTGGTATGATGCTGATACCACCATTTACTACTGTATGTGGAAAAGCATTTGTCTCTATAACTTCATTCATTTAAGAAAACTGCCCTGCTATATAAACTTCACCAGGTACAATACCCTTCTTCTAAAAATTGATTATGATTTGTCCAGCTTTTATTTAATGGATAGGCATTTTTTCCAACACAGAAGACATTCAGTGTATGTACTCTTTTGCTGAGCAACAATATGTCAAATGAAATGGACAACCAGAGCCTGTCTGTTGAGCCTGACCCTGACAGTCCTCCACACAGAGCAGAGACCCTGATATTATAATATAATAAGCTGAGTTTGCAATAAAACATTTCTGAATACTTCTAGGCGGCACGGTGGCTTAGTGGTTAGCACGTTCGCCTCTCAGCGCTAGGGGTTCCCGGTTCGAATCCCCATCTGGGTGGAGTTTCCATGTTCTCCCCGTGCCCGCGTGGGTTTCCTCCGGGTTCTCCGCTTTCCTCCCACAGTCCAAAAACATGGATCAAGTCAATTGAATTCTCCAAATTGCCCCATGTCTGTCTAAGTGAGTGTGTGCCCAGCGATGGATTGGCGCCCTGTCCTGGGTGTATCTGCCCAGCGCCCGAAACGTTCTCCCCTGGATGGGCATGGGGAACCCCACCGCGACCCCAATAGAAGATAAAGCGGGAGATAATGAATGAATGAATAGTATGTGCCCAGCGATGGATTGGCGCCCTGTCCTGGGTGTATCTGCCCTGGATGGGCTTGGGAAACGTTCTCCCCTGGATGGGCATGGGGAACCCCACCGCGACCCTAATAGAGGATAAAGCGGGTGATAATGAATGAATGAATGAATGAATACTTCTATGTCAGCGGTGGGCTGAAAATGGATCAACTACCAGTTATTTTCATGAACACCAACCAAACAAACACTGATGAGTTTGGATGCTCCCAGCTGACCTCAGAAGGTTTTAACAGTGTTGGTTAAAGCGAATGAGCGCAGTGTTCATCGCTGACCCAACAGACATGAGCTAAATGTGACTTTTATGAACACTGCACATCGACACGGTCATAAAACGTCCAGCGACAAAGCTTTTGGTGTAACACTAATCCATTAACAGCATTCGATAGAAACAATTGTGTACACGGACAGCAACAGATGGACCAGTCGGTAACTCTACACCTCCAAAGGGGCAGGTGGACCTAATTAAACTAGTCTACAAATGCAAATCAAAGGTTGGTTAAGCTGCTGAATGAACACTTTTAGGTACAACGTATACTATTGTATTTATTCGTTTTATATTCGTATTTATACATGTTTAATAACGTTTCTTGGTCACGTCGTAAACTTTCTATAAATCCCATAATATTAGGTAACGCAGTATATAGTCGACTTTTCAATCGGACATTAAAAACAATCTTTTTAAAGGCGTATTTAATGTATATTTACGTGTTTTAATCGTTATTCGGTCGGTTCTCTGTGAGTGAGCGGGGCAGCGGTGTCGTTAGTTGAACACAATAAATAGAGGCGCGCTAGCAAATCATTAGCAAACAGCTGAACGCGCTTCAACCAGAACAATACAATTAGTTTATATTCATTAAATATATCTGCGTGAGACTCCTCTGTATAAACGACACAATTAAACACGAGTAAATTGAAGCGTTTTAATTGTCGTAGTGTGCAGGTCTGCTGGAATATTCGAGACGGTTAGCCTTTAGCATGCTATCGCTACGCACTAACGTTAGCTATTTATTAGCCGAGAGGCTACGTTTACGTTTATAAACTAAGTTTGCTGCAATGATTGTTATATTTACGAACGAACTCCCCGCCGCGGAGCAGACAGAGCCGTTCAAAGTTCTAAAACGCGTCACAATGCAGAACACGAGGAACCATTACCACGCGCCGATGCACGGAGAGCGTACCGAGTGTGGAGTGTCGCCAGTTCCCAACAAACAGGACCATCCTCCGGGCTGAAGTCGGCAGGAAAGCGCGGGGTCCAAAGCGGCCTAGTTTACAGACACCGAGGCGCGTTTCAGCGGCTTTATTTACATCTTGTGTCTGAAGGAGATGGAAATCGGTAAATGTCGCGAGTATGTCGTCGTCGTCGGAAAAAAACCGGCACTCGAAGAGGAAAAGCAAGAAAAGCGTCCAATTTAAAAGATAAACAGGGCAGACGGAGAGTTATCCATGTCAGTGCGGTCAGTACAGCGACCACTGTCTGCAGAACCGAGAACATTACATCAGTTCAGCTACCCATCACATCACCGGGCCCCGCGCTGCCCGTCCTGCCTTCCAATCAAAAAATACAAGATCTGCATGTAACTCTCTGTCTGTTCATCCTTAAAATATTATTATTTCTTTTTACAGAAATTAGGTTTTTTCAGAAGTGTTCCAAATAAGATAAAGAGTGCACTCAATTCATATAAGTGTGGTGTTTGGGAAATATGTTAACATATCGAGAGATTAAAGCTCGTTTTTAGGACCTAAATGCCCATTCATCCATCCATTATCTTCCGCTTTATCCTGTATTAGGGTCGCGGGGGGGTTCCCCATGCCCATCCGGGGGAGAACGTTTTGGGCGCTGAGCAGATAGACCCAGGACAGGGCGCCAATCTATCGCTGGGCACACACTCACTCATTCACTCACACAGACACACTCTATATGGGGCAATTTGGAGAATTCAATTGACCTTGTTTCATGTTTCTGTTTTGGACCTAAACCCGGAGGAAACCCACGCGGACACGGGGAGAACGTGGAAACTTCACCCAGATTGGGATTCGAACCGAGAATCCCTAGTGCTGAGAGACAGACGTGCTAACCACTAAGCCACTAAGCCCTGGACCTAAATGTGAAGAATAATTTTTTTTCTATCTACAGTAGTCTTTGATCACTTGTTGTCGTTATAAAAACGATTGGTTTCTTACAGTACAGTTAGACATTATACTTTTTGTTTCTTTGAGAATTTTGGACTGTGTGAGGAAACCGAGAAAAACTCCACCCAGATTGGGATTCAAACCAGGAATCCCTAGAGCTGAGAGGAGAACGTGCTGACCACTAAGCCACCGTGCCGCCCTGGACCTAAATGTGAAGAAGAATTTTTTTTCTATCTACAGTAGTCTCTGATCACTCGCTCAGTAGTCGTTATAAAAGCGATTGGTTTCTTACAGTACAGTTAGACTTTATACTTTTTGTTTCTTTGAGAATTAAATATGCTGGTTGTTGTAGTAAATGTTTTGCAAGTAAATGTTTTGTTTTGCACAAGTCTTGAGCAGCTCAACAATCTGCTACCACTGTCTGATTTTCCTTTTCATTATGCACCATACATTTATAACAGGAGACATGTCTGGACTGCAGGCAAACTACTGAGACTATGAGACTCTGCAATGCTGAAATGTTGTTACATTTGTTCATATATAACAAATAGAATAGAAAAGTTCATTATAATATATAATGATATATATATATATATATATATATATATATATATATATATATATATATATATATATATATATATATAATGATATAAATGAATATCTTTTTTCTAATCAGTGTTTACTAACATTGTCCACAAGGGCGCGCTACTGACACAGTAACGACGTCAGAGACCAAATTTTCATAATATGAATTGTTTTTTAAAATTAGATCAGATTAGATTCACCTTAATTGTCATCGCAGAGACATGTAAACAAAATTACAAGATAGCGTTTATTAACGTATTTACATACATATTTTATTTCTCTTCAATTATTAAGCTCCTATACTGTCAATATAAATAAAAACGAAGAAAATAGGTACAATATAAAAGCATCTATTTATATAATTAAATATGTATAAATTTATGGTAAATAAAAATAATAATAATCTGTAGATACTTTTTCAGTTAGCTACAATTTACTAATTATAAGTTCTGGTATGCTTTACATTTTTAAACGAAGCGCTGTTAAAGCTCATCATAACGCAATTTCAATGGCATATTCAATGTGTTGTCTCATCGTTCCACTAGAGGGCGGTATTACCGAAGTACTGGCACTACATGACGTTTGAAAGTAGCATTCGTTTGTTGTAGATTGTTTGCGACGGTCCTGAGTAGAAATGTTGAAAAAAAACCTTGTTTAGTTAACAATAACGTACGTACAATTTATTGCACCGTGTTTTTGTCTTTTGTGACATACTATCACAAAAATACTACTATACAATTTATCACTATAACAATATAATCAAACATGGCCACTGCTAAATTTTGCATTCCCTTAGCAAAAGTGTTTTGTCACTTTTTGACAGATCTAGAACTTTTTTTTTTCCATATCTTTATTTGCAACATATGGCATAAGAAATTGGTACTGTTGGTATCTGCTAACTGAGCCCTAGTATTGCAAAAACACATTTTGCCCAAATGTCATATGATGCATCTAATTTACATTTAGGAGACGTGCGCCAAAAGTGGCCCATGAATTAATAAATTAATTATATATAATTAAATATTAAAAATTAATAATAAAAATTATATGGCCCGCAGCGGCACGGTGGCTTAGTGATTGGCACGTTCGCCTCTCAGCACTAGGGATTCCGGGTTCGAATCCCCATCTGGGTGGAGTTTCCATGTTCTCCCCGTGTCCGCGTGGGTTTCCTCCGGGTTCTCCAGTTTCCTCCCACAGTCCAAAAACATGGATCAAGTCAATTGAGTTCTCCAAATTGCCCCATATAGAGTGTGTCTGTATGAGTGTGTCTGAGTGAGTGTGTGCCCAGCGATAGATTGGCGCACTGTCCTGGGTGTATCTGCCCAGCGCCCGAGACGTTCTCCCCTGGATGGGCATGCGGAACCCCCCCGCGACCCTAATATAGGATAAAGCGGAAGATAATGAATGAATGAATAAATGAATATGGCCCACATATTCCAAAAAACACATCTGGAAGAGATTCAGCAATTTGGCTGATGGCCCATATCTTGCAATCAAAAGTAGTCTGCTTGAATCCCATCAATACATGCAGCAAGTGAGCCCGAAGAAACTGAGGGATGTGGGACTGATGGACACTTGTGTACTGATTACCGATCCAGAAATGCAAGTGTCCATAAGGCAGGTGGGAGAAATAACAAGTTACAGGAATGTATTCTAGCTTATAGTTTCCACAGTGCTGAATGTTATTAAGAAATGGCAGTTCTGGGAATCCTTTGAGGTGAAGACGTGAATAAACATGTAAACTTTCCGACATGACTGCTTGTTTACATGTAAGAAAAGCAAAGCAAAACCACGATTTAATGACGAAAACCTTCCGAAAGGTTTGGCTGTGTCAGCAGTGGTGCTGCACTGTTCAGCTGCGCCCCATCACCAGCACAATATCATACAAAAATCTACTAAACCTATTAAAGATGAATCAGCTATGTTCTCCTTGTGCTTGTCATCGTTTTCATGCTACAGGATGAACATGAAGATTAACTATACTTCTAAGTATGTAAAGAAATCATAAAGGTGATTTTATTCATAAAACAAGGAGTTTTACAAATTCTTCCAAACATGATGGATTAAAAAAAAAATTGAATAATATAAGATAAGGCAGCACGGTGGCTTAGTGGTCAGCACGTTCGCCTCTCAGCGCTAGGGATTTCCGGTTCGAATCCCCATCTGGGTGGAGTTTGCATGTTCTCCCCGTGTCCACGGGGGTTTCCTCCGGGTTCTCCGGTTTCCTCCCACAGTCCAAAAACATGGAGCAAGTCAAGTGAATTCTCCAAAATTGCCCCATATAGAGTGTGTGTGTGTGTGTGAGTGAGAGAGTGTGTGCCCAGCGATGGATTGGCGCCCTGTCCTGGGTGTATCTGCCCAGCGCCCGAAACATTCTCCCCTGGATGGGCATGGGGAACCCCACCGCGACCCTAATAGAGGATAAAGCGGAAGATAATGAATGAATGAATTTATACCACATCATAAAAATGGTTTTGTGCAGGGTTTTTAGTTCTGAGGTTTAATTTTAATAATAAATGGCTCTGTGTTTTAGGCGGCAGGTTTGTTTACACGCTCCAGTTCATTTACATTCTGGTTGGATTTGCTTTCCATCTGCTCCAGTGCAATTCTCCCCTTTTTAAAAACCCTATGAGCATGATCTTTAAAGTGTAATATAGTGGTGTTACAGCAATCAGCTCCATGCTGGTCCCACTTGCCCTCTAAACGATCTACATTTCCCCGCACTAACACACCGCTCGACGTCCATATTGCAGGCTCAGCGCTGGTGGCCAAGAGCCTTGCTATGGGGGTGGACTGGCTTTCGCTCCCATCATGCATTGATGAATTGATTGCTGTACTGCTGCCACTGTGTCTGTGCCCTGGGCTAGGGCGCCCCGGTTACGAGAGGGAATCCCAGCAATGGCACCCGCCGCGGTGCCGCTATTGTGCGCCGCCTGCAGGGGGCATTGGGGGCTGGCAGCCTGGAGAGAGCTGCCCTGACCCACATACTGCTGTCACACCCCTGGAGACATACTGTGAGGGCAGACAGGGAGGTGTGTACAAGTTTGTGTTTGTGTGGGATAAGTGGGGTGGGTGGAGGGTGGTGGGGTTATGCGAGACGCCGGGCACCTTGGGTAATCAAAATTCCAACAGCTCAAATTTTCTGAGTTAGTGATTAATGTCAGCCAAGTAGTTAAAAAAGGTTTAAAAGAGAATGAGATGTTTTTAATGTGCAGGCATACAGCTACTCTTTTGGTTTCCATAGCACGAAGAAAAATGTATCAGAACCCCATATTAATGGGGACATTTTGTAATTGCATATATAATTATAAACTATGATCTTATTTTACTAATTAAATGCAACACATATCCCAAAATTTTAAAAAATAAACAACTTAATAATTGAGCTACTTGATAAAGTTAGTAACTGATTGACCTTTTATTGGTCTGTTTATGTTTAAATTTTATTTTATTTTATTTTATTCATTGTTGTTTGTGTCCAAGTAAATCTAAACTGCAAAAAATAAACAACTTAATAAAGCTATTTGATAAAGTTAGTAACACAATAAATTAAGAATTCATTGTTTTATTCATCTTCTGCCAAGTAAATCTAAACTGCACACACACCAAGAAACTTCTGCAGTAACAGCCAGCACGTTACAAACTCACCAGCAATAAGAATAACAGCATCACGAAGACCTTTAAATAGCCATAAAAGTGGCTTAAATAAAAACATCAGTGGGTTATATATTATCATTCATTCATTCATTATCTCCCGCTTTATCCTCTATTAGGGTCGCGGTGGGGTTCCCCATGCTCATCCAGGGGAGAACGTCTCAAGTGCTGGGCAGATACACCCAGGACAGGGCGCCAATCCATCGCAATCCAAATGACTACAAAGATAGTTGAGGTTTTTTCTTATTATTCAGCAAAACTAGAATCTGAACTCTTCCATAACCAACCATTATTTACTCCAAAATCAGAGTTCTGATTGTTTAGTTTAACACTAAAGTTGAAAGGGTACGGTGGCTTAGTGGTTAGCACGTTCTCCTCTCAGCACTAGGGATTCCCGGTTCGAATCCCCATCTGGGTGGAGTTTCCATGTTCTCCCCATGTCTGCGTGGGTTTCCTCCGGGTTCTCCGGTTTCCTCCCACAGTCCAAAAACATGGATTAAGTCAATTGAGTTCTCCAAATTGCCCCATATAGAGTGTATATGTGTGTGTGAGTGTGTGCCTAACGATGGATTGGAGCCCTGTCCTGGGTGTATCTGCCCAGCGCCCGAAACGTTCTCCCCTGGATGGGCATGGAGAATCCCCCCCCCACGACCTTAATAGAGGATAAAACGGAAGATAATGGATGGATGAAAGGATAAAGTTGAAATAACAATCACAACAATAATTTTTACACCGAAATGTAACATTATAATATTGAGTACTACGTCAAAACAGCGGCGTTATATATTGATTAATTAAATGCATTTTATATTTTATAACTACTGGGTGGAGTTTCCATGTTCTCCCCGTGTCTGCGTGGGTTTCCTCCGGGTTCTCCGGTTTCCTCCCACAGTCCAAAAACATGGATCAAGTCAATTGAATTCTCCAAATTGCCCCATATAGAGTGTGTCTGTGTGTGTGAGTGTGTGCCCAGCGATAGATTGGCGCCCTGCCCTGGGTGTATCTGCCCAGCGCCCGAGACGTTCTCCCCTGGATGGGCATGGGGAACCCCACCGCGACCCTGATAGAGGATAAAGCGGGAGATAATGAATGAATGAATTTTATAACTAACTTTTATTGTGGTATTACTCTGATATTCTTTTGATGAACGCAAGATGGCGCCAGACAGAATATGTGTTTATTCGATTTGTTTGTGTTCAGTGAGTCATTATTTTTGCTATTTTGTGTTATTCACAGAAAGAACGGCAAATCATTTGGTTTCCAAATAAAATGGTGTAAGATTCAGAAGTATGAATTGCGTCCTGTATTATTGTTCTCATAAATTCTATGTGTACATGAAATACATCTGTGTTAGAATCCAATCACAGTTATATATTCATTCATTCATTATCACCCGCTTTTTCCTCTATTAGGGTCGCGGTGGGGTTCCCCATGCCCATCCAGGGGAGAACGTCTCGGGCGCTGGGCAGATACACCCAGGACAGGGCGCCAATCCATCGCTGGGCACACACTCACTCACTCAAACACACTCTATATGGGGCAATTTTTAGAGAACTCAATTAACTTGATCCATGTTTTTGGACTGTGGGAGGAAACCGGAGAACCCGGAGGAAACCCACGCGGACACGGGGAGAACATGGAAACTCCACCCAGATGGGGATTCGAACCGGGAATCCCTAGCGCTGAGAGGCGAACGTGCTGACCACTAAGCCACCGTGCCGCCCTCAGTTATATATTATAAAATGTAAAAAAAATCTTAATGATATCATTAACTGATGGACATATCTCATCATCTTCTCCTTGGTGGTGGTGGTGGTGGGGGGGGGGGTCCCAGTGCTAATCAAGTGGAGTACGTTTTGGATTCTGGGCAGATACACCCAGGACAGGACGCCCATCTATCACTGAGCATACACACACATCTGTCTAAATTTCACAATATTTTTTTTTTACCCACAATAACTTACCCCCCCCCCCCAGTCCCTAAGACAAAGACACTGAGATGAGATGAGATTAATGAACTTTTTTTGACGTACACATTTTATTAGTTCATTCATTTATTCATTCATTATCTTCCTCTTTATCCTATATTAGGGTCGCAGGGAGGGGGGGTTCCCCATGCCCATCCAGGGGAGAACGTTTCGGGCGCTGGGCAGGCACCTATCTATCACTGGGCCCACACTCACTCACACACACACTCTATATGGGGCAATTTGGAGAACTCAATTGACTTGATCAAGTTTTTGGACGGGTGGCACGGTGGCTTAGTGGTCAGCACGTTCGCCTCTCAGCACTGGGGATTCCTGGTTCGAATCCCCATCTGGGTGGAGTTTCCATGTTCTCCCCGTGTCCGCGTGGGTTTCCTCCGGGTTCTCCGCTTTCCTCCCACAGTCCAAAAACATGGATCAAGTCAATTGAATTCTCCAAAATTGCCCCATATAGAGTGTGTCTGTGTGAGTGAGTGTGTGCCCAGCGATGGATTGGCACCCTGTGCTGAGTGTATATGCCCACCGCGACCCTAATAGAGGATAAAGCGGGAGATAATGGATGGATGAATGAATGTTTTTGGACTGTGGGAGGAAACCGGAGAACCCGGAGGAAATCCACGCAGACACGGGGAGAACATGGAAACTCCACTCAGATGGGGATTCGAACCGGGAATCCGTAGCACTGAGAGGCGAACGTGCTAATCCACTAAGCCACCGTGCCGCCCATTTTATTAGTTTAATCTGGTAATTAATTGCCTTGATTCTGTTTATCAACATCAGCTGGTTTGTCCCAGTTAATTATCTCATCCGTGTTCTAATTGCTTTATGGAACTGTTATTCTATCACTGCTCGCCATATGGTGCATTAAAACTGTTTCATTAAAAAGTCAATGGAATTTGAAGCGGCATTTTTATAAGGTGTAAATGTGAAAAGATAAAATGCTTTCGCAGCAAAACTCTGAGAAGGTCTGAGAAGGCCTGCTAATGTCCTGCTCTTAATGAAGATCATTGGAGGATGGAGGATCTAAAACAGCTCTCGTTGTCTGCAGAGAGCTCACAAAATTATTACAGACTGTTCTCACCCCGGTCACCATCTCCTAGAACTGCTACCATCAGGTAGACGTTACAGAGCGATAAAAACAAAAACAAACCGGCTCAGAAATAGCTTCTACCCAACCGCTGTACGAACACTAAATGGTGCATTGTAAATTTTTTACAGTCATAATTCACTCTTGCCCAGCGATGGATTGGCGCCCTGTCCTGGGTGTATCTGCCCAGCGCCCGAGATGTTCTCCCCTGGATGGGCATGGGGAACCCCACCGTGACCCTAATAGAGGATAAAGCGGGAGATGATGAATGAATGAATGAATAATTCACTGTTGAACGTGCAATTTTTGAACGTGCAATAAAAAAAAAAAGAATGTAAATAAATTCTTTCTTTCTTTCTTTCAAAATTTTTGTAAATTGTCAATTATAGTGTACTCTTTTAAATCTCTTTATCTGTGTAAATTTAAGTATGTGACACCGAAAAGTATGGCACCTTTCATTCATTCATTCATTATCTCCCGCTTTATCCTCTATTAGGGTCGCGGTGGGGTTCCCCATGCCCATCCAGGAGAGAACATCTCGGGCGCTGGGCAGATAGACCCAGGACAGGGCGCCAATCCATCGCTGGGCACACACTCACTCACACAGACACACTCTATATGGGGCAATTTTTGAGAATTCAATTGACTTGATCCATGTTTTTGGACTGTGGGTGGAAACCCACACCGGAGAACCCGGAGGAAACCCACGCAGACACGGGGAGAACATGGAAACTCCACCCAGATGGAGATTCGAACCGGGAATCCCTAGCGCTGAGAGGCGAACGTGCTAACCACTAAGCCACCGTGCCGCCAGTATGGCACCTTCATTTCGTTATACCTGGTATAATGACAATAAAGATATTCTGATTCTGATTCTGATTATTTATCCTTATACTCCATCAAAACACGAAACCACCAGTGTTCCTGATCATCTGAAGCTCATCTGCCCTCTTCTACAGCTGGATTAATTTTTTATTTTTTTTTAAGCTGGCTAGCCAAGCGGTCTAGACCCTCATAGAGGCTGTAGCTGTCGGTGGCACATGTGGCCTGGATATAGCAGTTTCACATGGCCTGGCTTATTGGTGGCACATTTTGTAGAAGTCACATCAAAGCTCGAAGGCCGTGGGTTTTAGATCCCCAAATCCCTTGGTTTTATTTGTTATAGTGCCTTTTTTATTGTTTCGTCTTTGCAGTGTTTAGCAAGTGCTAACAATAATAATGTACAGATTACATTTAATCGTTAAGCAAATGTTAAAATCAAGATCCCTCTGATGTTGAAAGACATGCTGGAGTCTTTGCAGAACCACTTTCTGTGGTTACAAACACAAGCAGTTAGGAACTGTGACATCACAAACGTAGCAGACAGCATTGAACACAATGCATCATTAAAGTCTGCCACTACTTGACTAGAACAAAATGACTACAAAATACAGAACCTGCAGAGTACACAGTCCAGAGGGCTCTACAGGCTGTTAGCATTTCATCACCACACTCTTTACTAATTATCAACTGGTGAATGATGACAGAACTGACTGACAAGATTAACAAATAAAACTAATAAATTAAACTGATAACTAGGCGGCACGGTGGCTTAGTGGTCAGCACGTTCTCCTCTCAGCACTAGGGATTCCCAGGTTTGAATCCCCATCTAGGTGGAGTTTCCATGTTCTCCCCGTGTCCGCGTGGGTTTCCTCCGGGTTCTCCGCTTTCCTCCCACAGTCCAAAAACATGGATCAAGTCAATTGAATTCTCCAAATTGCCCCATATAGAGTGTGTATGTCTGTGTGAGTGAGTGTGTGCCCAGCGATGGATTGGCGCCCTGTCCTGGGTCTATCTGCCCAGCGCCCGAGACGTTCTCCCCTGGATGGGCATGGGGAACCCCCCCCGCGACCCTAATAGAGGATAAGCGGTAGATAATGAATGAATGAATGAATGAATGAATGAACTGATAACTAGGCGGCACAGTGGCTTAGTGGTTTAGCATGTTCTCCTCTCAGCACTAGGGATTCCCAGTTCGAATCCCCATCTGGATGAACTTTCCATGCTCTCCCCGTGTCCGCGTGGGTTTCCTCCGGGTTCTCCGGTTTCCTCCCACAGTCCAAAAACATAGATCAAGACAATTGAGTTCTCCAAATTGCCCCATATTGAGTGTGTCTGTGTGTGTGAGTGTGTGCCCAGTGCCCTGTCCTGGGTCTATCTGCCCGGCGCCCGAAACGTTCTCCAGTGAATGGGCATGGGGAACCCCACCGCGACCCTAATAGAGGATAAAGCGGAAGATAATGAATTTTTGAATGAATGAAAACTGATAACGGCACTTTTATCTGCTGGACATTAATTAAATGCTTAATGGGTAAATTAATACGTTATAATTATGTTTTTTAAGCTTGATAAAGTTTTAGAAACCTAAACAGTGACAGTTATTCTAAAGTCGAGATGCCTTGACAACCCCCCCACCCCACCCCCCACTCCAGTGGTGATTCTGTCTTTAATAAGAACTATAAAATTATATTTAATTAATGTCTATGTAAACCTCTAATGTCATTCTATATGCTTTTGATCTCTCTTAAATATGCAACAGTTCATCATAACATACTGAGTTAATTAAGATGGTTGAAGTATCAAGTCAATATTGTTTCTGCTAGCACTCCTCTGTGAGTGGCATAAAAATATAATGTTCGGGGCAACTCTGACAGCTCAGACAAAATTGATTCCCAAAACATCTTGTCTGGGAATTGATGGCTCATGATGCCAAATGAAGCAGATGTGATAGAAAGGGTCTCTCGCCTGTTTGTTGGCAAACTCTAGCAGCACAACATCTCTCAGCTCGTGTTTGGATTGCAATCTCATTAGTCCTTCTCTCGCCTCATTAACTCGCTCGTGGTCAGAAGCGTCCACGATAACATCAGACCTGCTGAAGAACAGAGCCTGCAAATAAGTAAAGAGCACATATGTACAATTTAATAAGAGACATTTTGAAAAATTATATTTGATGAAACTTATTTTATTGTATTTACTTTTATTTGGGGGGGGGGGGGTCTGCACTGTGGAGCAAGCAGTGATCAGTGCTGCAGCATTTCAGCCAGAAGATTTCATTTCTGGTTGAGGTGACCGATGACCATTCTGTAAGTTCAATTAGATTCAATTACATTAAATCAGATTGATCACGGACAAAGTTACGTTGAACAACTGACAGAGACACTGGTTTTAATCATCGATAAAACTTTATTTATTCTGGTAATAATAAGGCTGGTGTGGAGTGATCAGCTCTTTAAAATTCATTAATTCATTATCTCCCGCTTTATCCTCTATTAGGGTCGCGGTGGGGTTCCTCATGCCTATCCAGGGGAGAACGTTTCGGGCGCTGGGCAGATAGACCCAGGACAGGGCGCCAATCTATCGCTGGGCACACACTCACTCACACAGACACACTCTATATGGGGCAATTTAGAGAACTCAATTAACTTGATCCATGTTTTTGGACTGTGGGAGGAAACCGGAGAACCCGGAGGAAACCCACGCGGACACGGGGAGAACATGGAAACTCCACCCAGATGGGGATTCGAACCGGGAATCCCTTAGTGCTGAGAGGCGAACGTGCTGAGCACTAAGCCACCGTGCCGCCGCTCTTTAACATAATTATTATAAATGCTTAGATCTCAATATTGATTAAAAGACAATTTCAGTCTTAAAGATCACATTTACGTTTTAATAATGTATTGAAGTGATGCTTCTTTTTTACGTTCTAGTTTTCTATGACATTTTTAACAACCAACTTGTTCATTCATTCATTCATTATCTCCTGCTTTATCCTCTATTAGGGTCACAGTGGGGTTCCCCATGCCCATCCAGGGGAGAACGTTTCGGGTGCTGGGCAGATAGACCCAGGACAGGGCACCAATCCATTGCTGGGCACACACTCACTCATACACACACTCTATATGGGGCAATTTGGAAAATTCAATTGACTTGATCCATGTTTTTGGACTGTGGGAGGAAACCGGAGAACCCGGAGGAAACCCACGCGGACACGGGGAGAACATGGAAACTCCATCCAGATGGGGATTCGAACCGGGAAATCCCTAGCGCTGAGAGGAGAACATGCTAACCACTAAGCCACCGTGCCGCCCCAACCACCTTGTTATAATTTAAAATTGTTACAAATACATAATGTTGCATATATATAATATTTAACTGTTATATATTATTTTTAAGCAGCAAAGCAATTACTTTGTATATTACATATATGCATCATACATAAACATGTGCAGGACATCTTATGCAAACATGTCGTCATGATACAAAGCCTCATCACATCATTTAATCCCTCATAATAATGGAGTTACTGTAGGTTAAGATCAAAAACACGGTTGTCAATTAGCTCCGGAATTATGGGCTGAGAAAACGTGGTTTTAGCTAAAATTATAGCCTGCAATGACAAGTGAAATGGCAAATGTAGCTGTTTGGAAATCTTTTTGTGCATTCTTAGAGAAAAAGTTGTTTTTAAAAAATTGTTTTTAAAAAGAATATATAAAATAATTGAAAATAATAACTCTGAATAATCTATAAACTATGTGAGGTTAATTCATTCATTCATTATCTCCCGCTTTATCCTCTATTAGGGTCATGAGGGGGTTCCCCATGCCCATCCATGGGAGAACGTTTGGGTGTTGGGCAGATACACCCAGGACAGGACGCCAATCTATCGCTGGGCACACACTCACAGCACACATACATACTCTATATGGGGCAATTTGGAGAACTCAATTGGCTTGATCCTTGTTTTTGGACTGTGGGAGGAAACCAGAGAACCCGGAGGAAACCCACGCGGACACGGGGAGAACATGGAAACTCCACCCAGATGGGGATTGGAACCGGGAATCCCTAGCACTGAGAGGAGAACATGCTAACCACTAAGCCACCGTGCCGCTCGACACTGGTTTTAATCATCGATAAAACTTTAATTATTCTGGTAATAATAAGTCTGGTGTGGAGTGATCAGCTCTTTAAAATAATTATTATAAATGCTTAAATGAAAGACGATTTCAGTCTTAAAGATCACATTTACGTTTTAATAATGTTTTAATAATGTAATAATGTTTAATAATGTTTAGTAATGTATTCCTGTGGGAGGAAACCAGAGAACCCGGAGGAAACCCACGCGGACACGGGGAGAACATGGAAACTCCACCCAGGTGGGGATTCGAACCGGGAATCCCTAGTGCTGAGAGGAGAACGTGCTGACCACTAAGCCACCGTGAGGTTAATTAACTCCTAAATTTTAAAACATGCTCCCTGTGGAATAATGTAACTCGTCTAAATAATTCCTTTAAGTGTACGGGTTAAGCAGGGATACGGTCATCTGTATGTTTCATGTCTGGTGTTGGAAGAGTTAAAATAGAGGCTTGAGTCTCGTTTCATTATTATTTATGTTGTTTTACACCAAAACATTTACATTAGTTCTTATTACATTAATCTTATTTTTTTAATCTCTTTATAAAATATTTTGAGACATTGTAACTCTGGGCGGCACGGTGGCTTAGTGGTTAGCACGTTCTCCCCTCAGCACTAGGGATTCCCGGTTCGAATCCCCATCTGGGTGGAGTTTCTATGTTCTCCCCGTGTCCGTGTGTGTTTCCTCCGGGTTCTCCGGTTTCCTCCCACAGTCCAAAAACATGGATCAAGTCAATTGAATTCTCAAAATTGGCCCATATAGAGTGTGTGTGTGAGTGAGTGTGTGCCCAGCGATGGATTGGCACCCTGTCCTGGGTCTATCTGCCCAGCGCCTGAGACGTTCTCCTCTGGATGGGCATGGGGAACCCCACCGCGACCCTAATATAGGATAAAGCGGGAGATAATGAATGAAAGAGGATTGTAACTCAGTTTTATTGTTCATTATTTACAAATGTACACAAGCTTAGCATTAATATTTACTATTCCTTCATCCAAACCTTGACAAATGTAGATATTATACATTATATGTCTATAAATGACACTGTTGCTTTATAAGCTTTTTGGCTCAGTGCTTGCAAAGTGGCTCACTTTCTTTCTGCCCCATAGCAAGATGATCCTGCGTTTTCAGCAAGGACAGGCTCGGTCATTTTTGTGTGGAGTTTGCATGTTCTCCCCATGTCTGCACATTTCCTTTTGGGCACCAAGTTATTCTTTCACTATCCAAAGACACATAACTCAGGTGGGTTGAAGATGAAAAGAGATGAATGCATGTGTGTGTCTGCCCTGCACTAGACCCTGTACACTTCTAAAAAAGCAGAAACATATATTTGGATTTGTGAATGCGCACCAAGGGACCGACATCACTGCACATCACTAAAAAATGTTTACACCTGTAACGAAAAGGAGGTACATTTCTTTACCTCAAGAGTTGTTTTCAAATGAAAAAGATACCGTGGCATTTTTGCAAGACAATATAAATGTTACTGTGAAACATTTCACTGCAAAAGTCTTAAATTTGTTCAATTTGTTATGATTTGTGTCTGATGTGATGTAAATATAAGTTTGCTCTGCTACAGAGAGATGTCTGGGTTTGTGGGGTATCAGTAGTAATGAGGTACATGAACGCTTCTGTACATGGTATCTGTGGATGTTGATGTTCTGATAAACTAAGTCTTGTTCAGTCCTCCGATTTAAACGAGTTTGAAATTGCATTATAATTTCTGTAGCATCTTAAAAAACAATGTAGAATAAAAACATTTAGAATTATGTCTTTATAACATCATAATAAGGTGGCTTAGTGGTTAGCATGTTCTCCTCTCAACACTAGGGATTCCCGGTTCGAATCCCCATCTGGGTGGAGTTTTCATGTTCTCCCCGTGTCCGCGTGGGTTTCCTCCGGGTTCTCCGGTTTCCTCCCACATTCCAAAAACATGGATCAAGTCAATTGAATTCTCAAAATTGCCCCATATAGAGTGTGTTTGTGTGAGTGAGTGTGTGCCCAGCGATAGATTGGCGCCCTGTCCTGGGTGTATCTGCCCAGTGCCCGAAACGTTCTCTCCTGGATGGGCATGGGGAACCCCACCGTGGCCCTAATAGAGGATAAAGCGGGAGATAATGAATGAATGACGACATAATGTGTTTGTCAACTTACCATAACAGTGCCAAAGAGAGAGAGAGAGAGAGACGCTAAAGATGATTTGTTGATCATTTGGAAAAAAGGATGATTTCCAACTTATTAACAAAAATTATTATGCATTCATTATCTCCCGCTTTTTCCTCTATTAGATTCGCGGTGGGGTTCCCCATGATCATTTTTCGGGCGCTGGGCAAATAGGATAAACAACACACTTATTATTATTACGTGATTATTGCAAATTATTGTAATTTCTTTCCAAATTAAAAATAAATCTTTTGCTGTATTCATTTTTTTCCTTTAAGTTTTTCACATTCAGATCAGTTTTAATCTGAAGTGGTCCATAGTCTTCCGTGTGTGCAGAGTAACGATGCATAATAAAGCTGACTGATACATTACTTGATTCGAATGCTGCAGTCTGTGGTGACTAACAGGCGGCTATTTCATTAGCATTCATGTAAATTTTACAATCCGTGACATTTACATATTATACATATGAATGAAAATAATACACCAAAAAGCCTAAAAAAAAATAATAAAAAAAAAAAAAAAGGGCAAAGTGTGGTTCATCTTAAACATCTGAATTAAATATCGCTGAATAAAAACAGCTGCATAGAAAATTTAAACTGGGAGATGTGATGTGGCTCTGTGTCTCACAATGCGAAAAGAAATGTGACGTTTACATTAAAAAGAGACAAACCGAGATGCATTTTAAGGACATTTTGGACTGAGCAGGAATACTTACAGAGAAGAATTATTCAGCCACAAATGAACTGAATCAATAAACACTGCTACCTGAGGGCAATCTGGAACTGTCTTCATTAATTCATTCATTAATTCATTATCTTCCGCTTTATCCTCTAATAGGGTCGCGGTGGGGTTCCCCATGCCCATCCAGGGGAGAACGTTTTGGGCGCTGGGCAGATACACCCAGGACAGGGCGCCAATCCATTGCTGGGTACACTTCACTCAAACAGACACTGTTTGTTGACTTGATCCATGTTTTTGGGCTGTGGGAGGAAACCAGAGAACCCGGAGGAAACCCACGCGGACACGGGGAGAACATGGAAACTCCACCCAGATGGGGATTCGAACCGGGAATCCCTAGTGCTGAGAGGAGAACATGCTAACCACTAAGCCACCCTGCCAGGACTGTCTTCAGTTTCAAGCAAAGATACAAAAAATTGCAAATGGTTGGATTTAATGACAAAAAATATGTATGATCATAAAAAAAAACACTCTTATTTGTTTTTTAGGAATATAAAAACTTTTCATTGCAATGTGCTCCATCTTTATAGACAGCATTCCTGCACTAGGTCACCCCAAGTCCCTCTTACAAAAATAGACATTTTAAAACTTGCAGGTCTGTAGTGTTCAGTGTTATCTTTCACTTGCAGTAAAATATTCAGTAAAGGACTGCAGATAATTTGACATCATTCTCCTCAGACTTGTATTTGTGCTGTAACCTAGTAGCTTAATTACTGCATAATTACACAGTGGCGTATTACTCGATGCAAATCGTCAGCGCTTGCACAAACATCGCTCTGACGTAATGAAAAGTGTCTTTTTAGTGTCACTTCACATGCTGTGCTGTCTGTCAGTGGCTCTGTGATGGATGTGTTTATCATTTCAGTGGTTTAGGAAAGGAGAGCGAGAGCAAAGCAGATGCTTGCAGCTGTACACCAGATTACGGGGTGGAGTGGCGAGTGGGGGAGCGCGTGGTGATTCTGGGCGATGGGAGTTTCTGGGGGTTACGAGGGGGATGTACAGTGCGCATGGCTCGTGGTAGGAGAAGCAGGGTGGGGGTTGGAGTTATAATTTAAAGGAACCTTTCCTCTGAAGTGTTTGCCAACGTGCACCCCGGCAAACACAATCACAAGTCGGGTTGGTTAGGCTTGCAGAACTAATGAGGGCTTGCACGTCGAGGAAAGGGCTTTGATGTTCTGGGTAGCTGGCTCCTTGTTTTTTTTTTTCTGCCTTTCTCTCTTTATCCTTGTCCCACATCAAAAAAGCAAAAGGGTAGGCTGGACACGGAGCCCAGAAGCAGATGTTTGCAGCCGTTTGGCCCTTGTCCCTCTCTTTTGATGTACCGTATATGTGAATGTACCAGTGTATCAATCTAGCCATCAGGCTATTTAAGGACCTATCTGTCTGTCCATACATCTTCAGTCGCTCCGGCTCAGTGGTGGCAATCGGTACAATGCTCTTACCCAGATTCGTTCCCTCTATCTCCCCCTCCCCCGTCCGATTTCGAAGTATCTGGTTGTCATTATTCTAGATGCTGTCAGTATGCTGCTTTGTGTGTCTAAGTGGCTGCACAGCACTGCCAGGGTGGGAGGGAGGGAGGGGGGGGGGTCCAAGGCTATTGAGTCTTTCTGTCTTACACATGGGAGAAACAGCGACAGGAAATTCCCTTTTGCAGCAGCTCCAGGGTGAAATGATAAAGGAATGAAGAAATGCAAACCAGAGATCCAGCAATTTATCATTACCCTCCGCTAACCCTTCCCCCCCCCATCTGCTTTACTGTGACACTACATATCACATGAGGTCAGCTTGACAGTCACTGGCACAATGAGCAGTGCACTTTGATCAGCCTCCACCCCCCCACCCCCAACCGCCCCCCCCAGTGACGCTGAGTAAAATTCATGTGCTAGGTATGTTTTGGAGTAACACACAAATTATTCTCATTTTCAGCAAAAAAGGAGCCTTGCCCCGTCCAAAGTCTCATCATGTTGACATTAGCGGGGCCTGTCTTGAGTTAAGGCAGAGTGTTCCAGTCTCTTTCAGTAACAGATGCAGCTACGAGCACACACTGTCCTCAGTGGCACACGGTAAAGCGTCGACTGGCTGTCAACTTTGTACAGCTGATCCCCCAAACACGGGTGTCGTTTCCCTCCTCAATCTTGTTCCTTTTCATACGAGTCAGCTTCGAAGGAAAGCGGGCTGCCCGCTATGAGCCACTCTCTGCAAGATAGTTATTAATGCCTGAATCTATCATTCATTTCGGCTCGGTGGACACATTCTTGGTTCTAAAAGCACTGTACGCTAACAAAACTTCCAGCGAGAAACAGCCTGCCAAGAATTGCCTTCATAAAACGTCCTGAACAAAATCTGAACTTTTCGGGGTTTTTTTTTTTTTTGAAGCGGGACGGGGACAGTACATTCTGGATTGTGTTGACATCGTTTCACTAAACGCCATTCGCACAGGTAGGAAGAATAGGGGTGTAAGGTTGGGATATAAATCAGGTATTTTATTTTTAGTCTCGTCAGGACTCACGGGTGAATCTAGAACACGGTCCACGAAGACATGACCGGGGGAGTTTCGTGTGGAAAATTTATTCATTCATTCATTATCTTCCGCTTTATTCTCTATTAGGGTCGCGGTGGGGTTCTCCATGCCCATCCAGGGAAGAACGTTTTCGGGCGCTGGGCAGATACACCCAGGACAGGGCGTCAATCCATCGCTGGGCTCACACTCACTCACACAGACACACTCTATATGGGGCAATTTGGAGAGCTCAATTGACTTAATCCATGTTTTTGGACTGTGGGAGGAAACCGGAGAACCCGGAGGAAACCCACGCGGACACGGGGAGAACATGGAAACTCCACCCAGATGGGGATTCGAACCAGGAATCCCTAGTGCTGAGAGGAGAACGCGCACGCCTGTGTGGAAAATCTTGAATGAAAATGATTTTATGTAATTCTTCTTCATTAATGGCAGCACAGTTGTTTAGTGGTCAGCACGTTCGCATCTCAGCTCTAGGGATTCCCGGTTCGAATCCCCATCTGGGTGGAGTTTCCATGTTCTCCCCGTGTCCGCGGGGAGAACATACCTAGCTCCAAATTGCCCCATATAGAGTGTGTCTGTGTGAGTGAGTGTGTGCCCAGCGATGGATTGACGCCCTGTCCTGGGTCTATCTGCCCAGCGCCCGAGACGTTCTCCCCTGGATGGGCATGGGGAACCCCACCGCGACCCTAATAGAGGATAAAGCGGGAGATAATGAATGAATGAATGAATGAATGAATGAATGCACTAATCAAAAGAGCCAAAGCTCAGCGTTAATATAGGTGACTTTTTCTCTTAAATGAATAAAATCTCGTTTATAATAATATAGAGATTCCTATATTAATTAAAGACAATCAATAACTGTGAATTCTTTCCTGTACACTTGCTTAAACTCTACAGGTTGGGAAGCAAGTCCACTGTATTTACATCATGGCTCTGATCGTTTATGTGGAATTCAACCGAATGCACATCATTTCGTTTCTTTTGAGTCGTTTGGCATCCGGTTCTGGTTTTGACATCTTAGAGATCATACGCAAAACTGGCAGAGATTTGCAGCAGCAAGAGCATTTCATTTAGTGCACATTTCCCAATATACACATCACTGTACAGGGTGGCATTGCTTGTTCTTTTCATTGGTAATGTGTTCCTGCTGTTGTGCCTTATTATTGTGAGGCACATAGATGGCATTTGGGGCATTTTCATAGCCGAAGAGTCCAAAGAGGGGAAACAAAGACAAATGACATGAGTCACTCCTCTTTTCCGTCTTTTAACTTGGCATTTAGAGAATAACAACAGTGCACAAAGCAAATGGAACCCAGATGGGCTGGCAGAAAGAAGACATGCCTGACTCTACTGATCCAGTCGCATGCACACTCAGTGTGTGAGATGCTGAAGCACCACTTGTCCCCGGGTTTTAGCCGGTCTCGGATGATTGAGGAGTTCACTTGCACACGTTGACCCACTCGGTGACCCTGCACTCATCGCACAGCACGTAGCAGCACCAGTGGAAGCGACAGTGGCAGCGCTCGCTGCGGGTCTGTCTGAGGATGTTGTGCCCACGCCCACAGCACAGCGAGTCACATGCGTCCATGCCCGGGCTACTTTTATTGCAGATGCGCCCTTGAGTGCCAGGCGAGTCCACAGATGCATCGTGCTCGCAGAAGTCTGGAGATTTCTCAAAGTAAACCAACTCCCTGGAAAGGCTGCGTCGCCGGGCCCTGCCAGGCTCCGGTCTCGCTGCCACGCGTGGGTTAAACACTCCACTGTTCTTGTTTTGGGAGTTGATGAAAACGGCCGACTGAAACTTCTGCCGCAGCAGGGAGCCCACCAGCCGGAACTCAGGAGACACGTACCAGCAAGTCTTGAACTGACAGCTGCCTGAGGTGCCATGACATTTGCACTTCCTCTTCATATTATCGGTCACAACCTGTTAAGCAGACGTAAAATATGTCCGTTAATAAATTGTTTAATTCCCGAAGAGTAAAAAAAAAAAAAAAAAATCCCTTAATGCAGGATTGTTTTAATGAAGCACTGTGAGTAATGGAACATTCTGTTAATGACTAAATAGAAGAATGCAAGCACTTTAAAATGTCAAAACTATCCTGATTGTATTTTGTGAAACACATTTATTATAAATTGAATCAAGTAACCCCCTCCAACAAACCAAACGACTGTGGAAATAAAACAGCTAAATGTGGATCTTATTCTCAGCTCTCTGTAATCAGGCCGCTGAATTTAAAAGGTCTGTTTTGGACTGTTTATAATTCATGCAGTAAATGAGTCGGCCGTAAATGGATAATGAATAGAATTTTAATAATGATGATTAATAGAAAACTGACTCTACGAGAGTCGACTTTCAGCTTTATCGGACTCATTCCCCACAATCACTTGGTGATCTGGTTTCCAAAGCAAAAATACTTTGCACAGAATGTCAGTCCACGGCAGATCATTGTTTACTCACTCTGTTTCACTTAATACAAACAATATCAGTCAAACGTTTGGACACACCCCTTGTGTGCTCCACATATTCTCCCTGTTCTCAGTTCCACTGTGAAGATGGACTTTGTAGTTCTACACTTTCAGACTGTGGTCCATCAGTTTGAGGACTACAGTGAGATAATGTTTACGTCCCCTTTAATCTGTTCTGTAATGGTCGGTCTGTAATTATAAAACTACAAAGTCGGGCGCGGTAGCTCAGTGGTTAGGATGTTGGGCTATTAATCTGAAGGTTGGGGGTTCAAATCCCAGGGCCACTGAAGTTACCAGTGTGGGTCCTTGAGCAAGACCCTTAACCCTCATTGCTCCAGGGATGTTGTGATGAACCCTGTGCTCACCTTGTAAGTCGCTTTGGATAAAAGCGTCCAATAAATGACCAAATGTAAATGTACAAAGTCCATCTATATGGATACACACACTGAGTACCTTTATGGGGGACCTTCATGGATCATCAATATCAAATTGTGTTGAAGCTGATTTATACATGTATAAATACATGTATACAGTTTTAGCATCATACTTTTGTAGTACAAGTCCAAAATGCCTTCTCCATTCTTTTGGGGTATTTGTGTATAATACATTTGATATTTATTAACACTATACTATATTTATATAGGTGGCTTAGTGGTCAGCACGTTCGCCTCTCAGCGCTAGGGATTCCCGGTTCGAATCCCCAACTGGGTGGAGTTTCCATGTTCTCCCCGATGTCTGCGTGGGTTTCCTCCGGGTTCTCCAGTTTCCTCCCACAGTCCAAAAACATGGATCAAGTCAATTGAGTTCTCCAAATTGCCCCATATAGAGTGTGTTTGTGTGAGTGAGTGTGTGCCCAGCGATGGATTGGCGCCCTGTCCTGGGTCTATCTGCCCAGCGCCCGAAACGTTCTCCCCTGGATGGGCATGGGGAACCCCACCGCGACCCTAATAGAGGATAAAGCGGGAGATAATGAATGAATGAAGGATATATTTATATAGATTACATATGATGTACTGAAGCGTTATTAATGAACATACAAAGAATATAAAATAAAACAGACCTGCCTTCTAAATTGTAACATTATTATCAGCTTTTATGTCTGTTTCAATTGTTATTTAGATATTATTTTAATAATTATTTATTTACACAAATCTGTATATTGTGTTGGCAACAAAAAAAAAGGGGGGGTGCAGGATAGGAAAATGATCAAGTTTGATAATTCTACAGTGTAGCTGGTTTTCTCCATAATTATTGACTTGTGTTGTTCTCATTTGTAAGTCACTTTGGATAAAAGCGTCTGCTAAATGACTAAATGTAAATGACGATAGTGTTTCTAGAGAGGACAGTAATACCCACTAGAGAACAAAATTTACACAAGAATGAGAAATCATTTAGTACATGATAATCCTGGCGTAATTAGGCCATCTATTTCAGAATGCATTATCATGATGGCGGAACTGCAATTAAATATTTGTAAATAAGAGGCAGAACCAGGAGTGCAGGAGATCTCACCTGGAACGTGTCTGTGTTAAATGGCTGTGTGTCTGCAGGTATTTAAGAAAGACTCAAAGAGGGGTGAGAATGGCAGCATGAGTTCTGCAGCATGAGAATCACAACAGCACTTTGAAAAGTCGTGGCATGTTTACGTCTGGCTCTGAGTCTGCAGTTCCACATGTCCCTATGATGCTAAACAATAATATTTGGGTCTGGCCCATCCTGTCTCCAATCTGCACTGTGTCCGGGCATGTTAAATACGTCTTTACATATTTCCCGAGAATGTATCATGTTAAATAGTAGAAAAGCAGATCCCTTTTGTAATATGATATTTGTTATATTCAATATCACAAAACCAAAAAATAATAATACAGTAGCCAAAAAATAATAATAAGTCGGCGCAGCATGACTGAGCTAGATTTACATTACATTTCCATTTAGCAGACGCTTTTATTCCAAGCAACTTACAAAATAGAGAACATTGATTTAAGAATAATACAAAAAAACAATGATAAAGTTAAATTCATTTCCAATTCACCTAACTTAACATACTTACTTGTATTTGGAGCATAAAAGAAAACCAACGCTCCCATAGGAATCTCACACAGACACGGGAGAACATACAAATTCTAGGAAAAGGATCCAGGCAACCCTCTCCAAAAATCTAACCCAGCACCAGTGTTGCCCTGAGGCACCAACATAAAATACGTTTTATATATTCATTCATTCATTCATTATCTTTCGCTTTATCCTCTAGTAGGGTCGCGGTGGGGTTCCCCATGCCCATCCAGGGGAGAACGTTTCGGGCGCTGGGCAGATAGACCCAGGACAGGGCGCCAATCCATCGCTGATCACACACTCACTCACACATACACACTCTATATGGGGCAATTTGGAGAATTCAATTGACTTGATCCATGTTTTTGGACTGTGGGAGGAAACCGGAGAACCCGGAGGAAACCCACGCAGACACGGGGAGAACATGGAAACTCCACCCAGATGGGGATTCGAACCGGGAATTCCTAGCGCTGAGAGGAGAACATGCTAACCACTAAGCCACCGTGCCGCCCAAGTTTTAGAGAAGAAAGTTATTTAAGTATTTTCTGCTTTTGTCCTTAATGGTGCAGATTTTTTCCCTAATGGAGCCATTTTTATGAAATAATTTTAGGATAACACTGGGAGGCTGAGCAATAACAAATCCCTAAAGGATCCTGTTTACTAAATTCACTTCCAAGGGTCACAGGGACAAGCATGAAGGCAGCCTACAGTACACAGGCTTCTGGTGCATAGCAGTGCAGGCACATTTACAAAAAACACTCCCACACTCATTTACACCTATGCAGGTAGAAATTTCCAATTCACTGGAGTAAAAAAACAGAGCACTCTTGTGTGTCCAGGTCTTAGGAGAACATGCAAACTCCACCCAGACCTTCTTGCTGTGAGCCAATCACATTACTCACTGTTCCCTTATTGCTAGTCAGTAAACATTCATTCATTCATTCATTATCTTCCGCTTTATCCTCTATTAGGGTCGCGGGGGGGGGGGGGGGGGAACGTTCCCCAATAGAGGATAAAGCTCATCCAGGGGAGAACGTTTCGGGCGCTGGGCAGATACACCCAGGACAGGGCGCCAATCCATCGCATGGGGCAAGTTGGAGAATTCAATTGACTTGATCCGTGTTTTTGGACTGTGGGAGGAAACCGGAGAACCCGGAGGAAACCCACGGGGAGAACATGGAAACGCCACCCAGATTGGGATTCGAACCGGGAATCCCTAGTGCTGAGAGGCGAACGTGCTGACCACTAAGCCACCGTGCCGCCCCGTCAGTAAACATTCATTCATTCATTCATTACCTCCCGCTTTATCCTCTATTAGGGTCGCGGTGGGGTTCCCCATGCCCATCCAGGGGAGAACGTTTCGGGCGCTGGGCAGATAGATCCAGGACAGGGCGCCAATCCATCACTGGGCACACACTCACTCACAAACACACACTCTATATGGGGCAATTTGAAGAATTCAATTGACTTGATCCATGTTTTTGGACTGTGGGAGGAAACCGGAGAACCCGGAGGAAACCCACGCGGACACGGGGAGAGCATGGAAACTCCACCCAGATGGGGATTCGAACCGGGAATCCCTAGCGCTGAGAGGCGAACGTGCTGACCACTAAGCCATCGTGCCGCCCCGTCAGTAAACATATGACACATTTTAGAACTAAAAGACAACGCTAATGAAATCCTTTACACCCAAACCAAGGCCACACCGTACCTGCCGGCCAACTCGGTTGTTGTGCATCCTCATCCGGGCGTGTATATCCCGAGACGAAACTCTAGAATCCAGCCAATCCCTAGAAAAGCGGACACCGAAGCGGGCGTCGTGACTGCACCCCCCCCATTCCCAGGTCTCCTGCAGTGAAGTGATTTCTTCAGGCAGAGGTTTCAGGAGGGTGGCGGGGTGAGACGAGTGCAGGTAAGTCTGCAGTCTGCTGTGGTTGGTTTTAAATCCAGGTGTGGGCTCGCCGACGGGTTCTAAACTGAGCCCATTCCTTTGCAGAGTCTGCAGCTGCAGCTGAGTCAGCTTGAGGCGGATTTTGTCGTCGTCGATCCGACGCTTAGCTTCGCAGTCACAGTTGCGCAGTTTGCCCATACTGCAGGCTGACGCTACAGAGTGTGCTACACCTGCAGCCAGCAGAGCCAGAGAAAAAGCACTTTCTTTGAAACCTGTTATCGAGAGGATATTAGTTATTATGTGTGTGTGTATACATATTAACCCAGTTTGCTAAAACTCTGTACAAAATATAGTATGCTAACTAATTGCATTTATTTACCCCAATTACAAAGATTACTATTTTAATATTGAGTTGATATGTTAACATAAACATCGATAAACTCTACATAGTATTTCTTTAATCATTCATTCATTAATCCATTAATTTATTATCTCCCGCTTTATCCTCTATTAGGGTCGTGGTGGGGTTCCCCATGCCCATCCCCATGCCCATCGTCTCGGGTGCTGGGCAGATAGACCCAGGACAGGGCGCCAATCCATCGCTGGGCACACACTCACTCACACAGACACACTCTATATGGGGCAATTTTGAGAATTCAATTGACTTGATCCATGTTTTTGGACTGTGGGAGGAAACCGGAGAACCCGGAGGAAACCCACGCAGACACGGGGAGAACATGGATACTCCACCCAGATGGGGATTCGAACCAGGAATCCCTAGAGCTGAGAGGCGAACGTGCTAACCACTAAGCCCCTTTCTTTAATCAGTTTTCTTAATCTATCCCATCAGTCATGGAGCAAATGGAGGAGAAACATCTCAGAAAAAAAAAAATCTACAAACTATATCCAAACTTTTGTGTGAAATTGTATTGCGATTCATGAAATGTGATATCCGGGCACCTTCATGTCGCCAACATAGCATGAGTATTTTGCAGTAAAAATAAATAAAAAGTAAGTGTGCAATGCACATGGCATGGTGGCTTTGTGATGAGCACATCCGCCTCTCAGCGCTGGAGATACAGGTTTAAATTCCAATCTGGGTGGAGTTTCCATGTTCTCCCTGTGTCTGCGGATGTGTTAGTTCAGTGGTTAAGGTGTTGGGCTGTCAATTGGAAGGTTGTGGGATCAAATCCCAGGAGGCACGGTGGCTTAGTGGTTAGCACGTTGGCCTCTCAGCGCTTGGGATTCCCGGTTCGAATCCCCGGTTCGTTCTCCCCGTGTCCACGTGGGTTTCCTCTGGGTTCTCCCGTTTCCTCCCACAGTCCAAAAACATGGATCAAGGTCAATGGAATTCTCCAAATTGCCCCATATAGAGTGTGTCTGCGTGTGTGAGTGAGTGAGTGCCCAGCTATAGATTGGCGCCCAACGTCACTAGTAGAGGATGTAGAGGATAAAGCGGAAGATGGTGGATGGATGGATGGGTTCAAATTTCAGATCCACTGATGTCACAGATGTGGGTCCTTGGATGAGCATGTAAACCACCCCTCCCCCATGACCCTATTAGCAGATTAAGCAGAAGATAATGAGATGAGAAGTTTGCAGTACAGAATATCTTTATACGTTCCATACATGGAATCGATTTTCTTCAGATTACTGTCAGATTGGGTATTATTATTATTATTATTGTGTTTATTTTGTTTACAAACTGTACTGACTCAAGTTTCTGACTCTATTAATGATCTGATGGATTTAAGTGTGTTGTGTACAGTGTTATTGTAGAATATACTACAGTATATTTACTAATACTCTTGAGCAATCACTACCCCACCATCACTTCATCATGTGCAGTGTTTACTGATCACTCACCCCGGTTGAGAATAGAACCATGGGGTGGGACTCTGCCGTTAGTCTCCAGTGTGGAACAGTTCCACCTCTGGTCTCTGAGCTGATGCTGGCATTCATGAATAGCCACCTGTATCCCCTGCAGGGCGGAGGCAGTGACAGCGGGGCTGCGCACACACAACCGCATCTGCCGCTTACTCAGGCCCGCCAGTCGTAAACACACGGCATTAGGAGTCAGTACTGGATCTCCTGCCACCTTCAGGCCGAGAATGTCATTGCACAGCACACTGGAAGAAAGAGAAAGGCATTGATTACACAGACCAACCCAGGCGCATCCTTATGGTTGGGCGAGCAATGCATTCAACATGGCACTGCTGAACATTTACTATTATGATTCTGCCCCCCCCCCCCTCACATCTGGATATGGCTTATCGAAAATCATCAAACTTCGTTAAACTAGACCATATTTTGAGAAAGGCCCATTTTCTCATTCCTAAACTGTTGACCATTTGCTCTGGTTAAGTTGGCCGGAACATTTTTTATAAAAAAGAAAGACGCTTCAATCATGCATCACAGTTGTGTCATCCTCAGTGCATTGTAATCTAATTACGAGACCCAAAGAACTTATATTCCTTGTTTTCCCTAAGCTGCAGGAAAGTCCTAAGCGATCTGCAGATGTTTAGTAAGAGATAAGAAACTCGGCATTTTGAAAATTAAGCTCTCATATTACTTTTTATGCTGCTTTATTTTGATGCTGATCACTTCCCGACTCCAGAATGTTGTTTGTAAAAATTAAATAATGTTACAAGAAATAAAAAAAAATTGATTAGAAACTTGAAATGGAAAGATTTGGATTGATATAACTAATGCTTCATCTGAATTTCTTCCTCTTAATCCTATACTGGGGACTAAGGTCACGGGGGATGGATATCCATCCAGGGGAGAATGTTTTGGGCACTGGGTAGACACCCACAGGACAGGGCACCAATACAGCACCATCATATACATGTTGTGAGTCTTTCATTAGATTTAGTTATTATTAGAATTAGTTATCTTTAAATCTTTTTGGTATTTATTCAACTTTTAAAAAAGATTTCAGGTCAGTTATAAGAAATCAGGCCCACAGCATCACAAACCTTTACTTAATTTTGAGTTCTAATGTGTCAATGTTATGTTTTATACTAAATTAAATTTACAGAATGTGTTTGCTGCTTTACATGTAACCAAACAAACCAGCAAAACACTTTATTTTGCTCTAATTATTTCATTTCTTTTGGTGAAATAGAGCGTTGGATACTCACTGACTCTGTTGTTCATTAATAAACCATTAACTGTAATTCAATTATGAGTCGAATCGGAATTCACACCTGTGCACAGTAAAAAGTTCAAACAGTGTTCTGTGCACAGGTGTGCGATCCACTTCTCCTCATAACTTAAGTACAGTTTGGTATTAATCAATGATCTAACAATTGCAAAAGCATTTTGTATTTTTTATATTCACTTTATTTGATTAAAAGTCCATGTTTCACTTGTGGGCACTTTTAATTTCTATATGTTAATTTCAGTTAATGGCTCTGTTCATTTAAAAACCCTTCAAATTGCAATGTTTTGCATTCTGTTTATTTCTTGTTCTTTATATTAGTTTATAGTTTGTTAACACTTAAAATGCATCTGTTTTAAGTGCTTTTGTTTCTAGAGTTGATTTTTTTATGTGTACCAGAATTTCTGAGGACTTTTTAAAGGTTTTATAAAACATATCACATGCAGAAGTATGATGTTTAGTTAAACACTTTGCTTTAGTCCTTTTTTTCTGCACGTGTACACAGCACATGTTAAACAGGCAAGTTATGCGGCTGGAGTTAGTGACATTCTGGGCAAAATTGGAACCATTCAAAAGCAATTATTAGTGACCTTCACCTTGTGTTGCCTTCTCCTGCAGCTCCCCAGACAGAGTAAAGGCTGGGGCATTACAAAGGATATTTTAGAACACTTTTCACTGGCATATGAATTACTGGTTTTGATTAGTCTGTGAGTGTGTGTGTGTGTGTGTGTGTGTGTGTCGAGATGGTTGTCTAGTATGGCTGAAACAAAGCTGGATGAAGCATGGCTGAGCATAAAGCACATGAATAATGAGTTCTTTTTTTTTAAATCCTTAAACATTTATTGAGGTCACTGTCGAAACAACAAGATCAGTAAATAAACTTCTGAAGATTCTTTTATCGAGGAACCTTTAAAACGAGGCTCAGACTAATTTTAAGGTTCCTCTCCAGTTTCAAACTAAAGTTAAATGTTAATGTTGTTTTAACATGGGGTTATATAAAAGCAAATTCAGGATGATGTAACTATCACTATTATGTATTGCGATCACAAGCCTTGGGGATTGTCAACACCCTTCAGAGGTATAAGGAACATTTTTAAAACACTGAGAAGGCAATATTGCGCAATAGGAACAGCGTCATCTGGAAAAAAACGCACAACTTTGTCAAAATATCTGCAAACAGTTTGAACTGAAGAATATGATGAGAGAGTTTAGCGAGCAAATTATGATAGTGAAAAAATGTAAGATAAGCATCCCATCAGACGCAGAGTCGGGAGTTGCCTTCCTGAGAGGCATGGCAGTGTGAGATGCATGCAGGCGTGCAAACCCCGAGCTCCATCCTTAGCACTTACGTGAGGGCAGGTGAGAGCAGCGCGGCGGCCAGCATCAGCGTTCGGCCCAAAGCGGCTTTTTGAGACAGTGCCATGGCGGGAAGCGCGTTTCCTGACGGGACATTAAAACGCCGGGCAGATAATTCGCTTTAAGTATACGGAATTAAAAAGGATTATAGAAGAAAAGCGGAGCTGATACTACGATCAGGAGCTGAGATGAGTTAAAGGAGCGCATTGCCCTGGAAAGGAGGAAGAGGAGGAGGAGGGTCGGGGGCGCAGACACGGGTGGGCGTCTGTTTCCACAGCATTACACTGAACTCGTGAAAGGATCCGATTACACTGTTTAGGAAGGAATTCAGATGCGTTAATGATTTTTTTTCGTAGCGAATCTTTATTCTAGGCGAGGTCTTTGTTCGCTTTCCTTCGTTTAAGACGTGAGAGAGTGAGAGAGAGTGACCCACGGGCGCCACGACTGAATTAACACAGAGATTAACACAAATGAAAACAGTAGGTGTTCAGTGCGCATCGGGGATTTTGCTGTGAATTAATCATTATGACGAACAGCTGTTATTCTGAATTTAGCCAACAGAGCCGAATATAAACCCAAATCCGTCAGAGCTTTGAGATAAACCAGTTTATTTTTGTTGCTCTGTAATTATACTGCAGTCTCGGTGAGCTATAATATCAGGCATCATTAGGTTAACCACAATTATCTTTAAGAAAACATAGAAATTCCAGAAGGCTTCTTAAAGAAAATGATTTTAGTGGTATAGCTAAATTCTTTTTCACAGCAGTTAATCCATTTTTTTAATTCTAGCACGAGATAATCACAGTTAACCTAGTTTTTTTTTATTAGATTGGAATCAATGATGCAATTTTATGGGGGGGTTTATAAAGTGTTGTAAATTGAATCGACTAAGAAACGAATTGTATTTGTTTGCTGAACGCTGTTAATATCATCATACAGATATAAGATTAATGCCTGGCGTTCGTTAAAGGGAAAAAAACATTCTGTCTCATAAAGCAAATAATATTATTTGGAATTAAATATTTAGTGGATTTAAGGGTGAGTCTTTAAGTGCTGCACATATTTATGGTGGGAATGCTGCATCATTTCAGAGCTCATGTCAAATCAAAAGGAGTCAACTTTTGTTCCCCAGAGAACAATTGACACTAATGTACCCCATGATGGTAATTACTGAACCACAGTGTTCTTTTAATGGATATAGCATCCTAATTAAAAAGCAGTGCACTTGTGAAGGTACGAGGATGCTATTATACAAGACTGTGTTTTTTTTTTTTTTTTTTTTTGGAAAAAAAAACACTATTAATTTATGTATTTATTACAGCATCTTAACATGGATCTTTTAATTTTTATTCAGTGATTAGGGTTTTTGGAAGCGCAGAGCAGCAGGCAGGCGCGCACTTCTGCAAACAATAAGTGACCGATGTGTCAGTCCAGCACGCGCACACACGCACGCACAGTTCTGATTAGTTTTAATAGCAGGTAGTCTTACAGACCCGAACCTCTCAATAAAAAAAAAAAAATAAACCTACAGACTGCACTTTTCATGTTTATTCTTCACTATGACTTTAATTCCGATCAGGTGGCCACCTGCAAAGCGCTCACAAAAACCCGAATGCACCTTAACGTTCCAAACATGATCCACAGCATCATCCCACTCGTTCTTTACGTTATGAAAATCAGACGAACGCTCGTCTCGGATGATGTTTCCCATGTGAGCTGGGCATTTAAACAAAACAGACAAAAAAAAACGTGCCATGGCTGCACTCAGCTGAAAGAAGGAGCAACAAGTGGGGAGTAAAACATGGTAAAACAAGTCAAATCGTTAAATTGACTAATCTAATAGTCATAAAAAGTCATACGAAACCTTAAATAGAAATAAACCTTAAATAAAAAAACAGATAAACCATATAGGTTTACTACATGGCTGTATTAATCGATTCGTTTACGTTGAAACAATTTTCGAAATCAAATTCTAAGCGACAATTAATTCATTTTAAATACCTTTTTTTTGTTTTTGTGGTGTTTCCTGTTTTAAATTGATTTTATTTACACATAAAAATCTTATTTAATTCAATAGGCCTTCAGTCTATATGAAAACAATTAGTAGCCTATTAATTTACAGAATATTTTAGGTGTAGCTTCTACATAAAATGTTATAGGCACAACTATTTTCATAGATGTGTGATAAAATGCAGCGTTTTTAAAGCACGGCAACCCATCGTTACTTTATTTTCATAACCTTAAATTGTTACAAAGACTAATAGCGAGTCTTTATGTTGAGAGCACATAGATCACGATAGAACACAGAAATCGGCTTATTTTCCCCAATGTGAACCTAAGCTCTGGACTAGCCGGATTAATTTAATAAAATTAAGTTAAAACCGCCTGTAACTACTATGAACAAGGAACACTGACAATTCGTCGTCTAATCTCCTCTGTTTCATTCCCTAATCTTCAGTAATGAAAAGTGCATTAGCATTTTTTTGCCACGGCGTGTAAATTCTAAGTGGCTTAAAAAGTGATTTGAAGTTGATTTGTGTATAAAAGGCATCTATCCTTTTAACCGGATTGTCACTAATCTGCTCCGAGTCGCATGAGTGCACCAGGAAACCAGTCTAAAACCTTCAAGAGCTGAGAGTGAAGAGAGGAATGAAACACCCCCCCAACATAAAAAGAACATTTCCTTCAGTTAGTCATTTGGGGCAGATCTTCAGAGAAAGCGCGGGTTTGCGGGTTTGCGGGCTGTGCGCACTGCGCGCCGAGCGGCCGGCCGAGGCGCAGGTTGTGCGCTAAAGTGCGCCTGCTTTGTCGGAGCGCATTTGCTCGATTCACCGCCCCAAGATTCATCAGGAGGCTCCGAGTATGCTGACAGCAGACAATAAAACTCCTCAGCTTTTATTAAACGACGCAGCTGTATATTGCAGAATTTATTAAGTCACGCTTAGAACACTAGGCCTTGATAAATTGCAGCTCCCCAAACCCTCCACGACGTCGAAATGAATTCCACGTGCGCCATATGACGCTAAACTGCTCATCGCGACGTTAAGGCCGGCACCCCAAAGTCTACAGGCTGGTGAATTAACACTTAAGGTGTTTAAATAAATCCACATGGTCCGAACTGAACACTGAACTCAACCCACTGAGGATGCTCACACGCACGCCGCATTTTAGGTCGCTCTGAGAGGCTGCTCTGAAGAATGTAAAGGGAGACACTGGCATTTGGGAGCATAATATTTTTGCACTAAAACGTTTCCCCGGGGCTTGTTTTTAAAGCAAAAAAAAAAAAAAAAAAAAAATTCGATATATCCAGCGGTGTCTTGACTGCTGCCATAGCGTCGGTGGCCATATGCGCCGGAGGAACGTCTGCACTCCAGATGTTGAAAGTTATATCTCTACTTTAGTTCCTTCCTCTAGTTTTGTGTCACCCCTCAAACCTTTATCCAAAGTCCTATCATCCATCTTCCTAAAACAACCGCCCTTTCGCGCGTGCCCCTCGCAGCAGCTCATAAAAGCGTTCACCCCAAACTTTCGATAAATGTGTAGAAAAATATTCGGAGGCTGATGAACTGTGAAGGCAATCGGGGTTTACCATGATTTACCTCTCGCTCGCCCAAAATTTGTTAGCTACTGAAAACAAAACATGAATTTCCATAAGGGCGCTGGAGCTGAATTATAACATTCATTACTCTGATGCGCGTTAGCTGGAGTTCAGCAGGACTGCATGAAAACTTTCTGAGCGTGAGAGAGGGAGGGACGCGGTTTGAGGGAGTAATCCAAACAGTGTGGGCAAAAACGGGCCAGATTAGATGGTTCATATTGCGCTTTTACTGTACTGGAGAGGGAGAGAGAGAGAGGGAGAGAGAGAGAGGGGGGAGAGAGAGAGAGATGCGGTACACCCACTGCTGCACACATAGACTTTACCCTGCTGCTGGAATAAATCCTGCTAAGTTGCAAATGGAAGGTGCAGAATCAAACGGGAACCAATTGCCCCGTTCTTCCCCTGCACGCACCACAGGAGCCCTGGCTGGATCTACCTGCGGATTTACCGAATGGTACGCGGTTGGCAACGCGCGCGTCTTTCTACGTCCTCCGCTTCCCATTCCCACACTTTCTTTTTTCATTCACCGGTGCCTATGAGGAGAATTAACCTATCCATCTTTTCAGTGCCTTGTTCAAAGGAGGGAGGGAGGAGGAAGAAAAGTGAAAGAGATGAGAGCAGCAAATCCCACTTTTTTGTTCATCTCGTATAGAAGCTCAATAAGTGAAGAATGTGTCGCCTATCACTCACCGAGAGGATCAAGTGTGCGAGAGGACCACTGAGGACCTGAGCGGAGCAGCATCACCATCACCTTCGTCATCATTACTGTCCTCGTCGTCATCATCACCATCATCATCATCATCATCGTCGTCGTCATCGTCACCACCAGCAACATCAAGTTCTCCTCAATCTGTCAGCGCAAAGGACAATTTTGAAGAAGGCAAAAATAACAAATTGGCTGCTTCTTTACGCGTTTTTACGCACTGGAATGTAAAGTGGTACGTGCCTCCACATTAAGTTTATTTTATACCTTATACTAATTTCTAAATGTATAATTTTGTATGTTTGGACGAACGATTAGGCTTTATATATTAGTCCTAAAATATTATTGCTATTATTATTATTATTATTATTATATTAAAAAGTTAAGTTCCTATTCAACTTGTTTAACACTTGGCTTGGAATTAGTTGTTTTTCCGTCTTATTATTATTATTATTATCATCATTTTTTTTACTAATAATCTTGTTAAATTTGTTCGTAAATGGAAACGTCAGCTGTAATCCGTTATCCCTCTGCAGGTGCAATGCAGGTACTGGCTGTGATCGCTGCACTGAAAGCCGCCTGTGTGCTGCTGCTCTCCTCCATCACCATCTCCGGCTCAGTGGCGGCCAACAGCAGCGGCCGGTGGTGGTGAGCTCCCTCTCTCTCTCTCTTTCTCGCTCTCTCCGTCACTTCTACTGATACTGATGATGATGATGATTAAGACGGGAATTCAGCTAAAGTTTTTCATTTTAGCTGCAGGCTTACCAGTTTAGAATATTTATTGTTCTGGGTTCAATAAGTGAACGATGCTGCTATAAATCACTGGGAGGTCATTCAGCACTGCAGTGTGAGGTTCTTAACATGAGGAGGTATTAGTGCTCCAAATGAGACATGAACAGCACGAATAAATCTGTTTGCTTTACTGCTTTAGCACGCTGACATAAAGTGGAAATGGAAATCCGGCATACAAAAGTTGCTCTTAGAAACCAGGCAGCCACTAAAATATGAATTCACTTCTATTAAAATACAGATATTAATAACTTAATACACCAAACCAACTCACCATGTAAAAAAAAAAAAAACAATTTCACTGAACTGTAAAATTGAAAAAGACATTTATTAAAACTTTTTTAAATAGTAATTTAATCATTTTTAAATACATTTATTGTAAACTTAATCACTGTAAGTAGAAGGTTACAGATCTTTCCCATCACAAAAGACATTTTGCATCAAAAACCATCTTTGAAAATAGGACTAAGCATTCTTAAAAGCTTTAAAGCACAAAGTGTTGCTGTTGTATACATATGTATAAACTGAAGAACACCCTGAGGGAGCAACATTCGTAAAGTGAAGTCACAGAAAAGGTTATGGTTTTCTGGTTCAGCAAATAACTAATATTAATAGCTCTTTAAAAAAAATGATGGTGGATCCAGAGAGAAGTGGATAATTATTTCTTACCACCAAGCGTTCCACTGCATGTATTTATGGTGGAAAATCATTATTTTGTTCTCTGTTGTTTAAAAATAAATGTTTCCAAAATCCTCATTAAATTTAATTGTTCTGGTGTTTAGCAGAACATGAACTTTTAGTGACACTAAAGAACCTTTTCTGGCACGTCTGTTTATTTATTATTTCGCTGGAACCTTTCCCAAAGCGCGTAGAAGAGATTGCAAGCTCGAGTAAATACATTCAAATGTAGAATGAAGTAGCTCTAAACCTTGTTTACACAAAGTAAAGACCTCTCTCCAGTTTGTCTCTCTCTCTCCCTCTCTCTGGACCACGCGTGTTTGAGCCTACACTTGACAGTTGTACTTTCATGTGGGCTAAAAGAAGTGTGGCTTCACACCCCCACTGAACTCAGTTTCTTTTCAAATTCAGGCTCATAAGTTACCGAGCGTTCCTATGTAGTTGCAGTCCCTGCCAATGTCTACATATATTTGTTAGAAACTAATAACCTGAAACATATTTTATGATCATATTCCTTAGTCGGCTTATTGTGTGGTTCTGGCACGAGGAGCTCGGAAACAGGCTGCTTTAAAGTGGAGCACCTCATAGCCAGCTATAGCTCATCACACACTGATAATTTAAGAGAGTGCTTTCAGACCTCTAGGACTCCCATAATGTCCTCAAAGGCAGATTAAAATAACATTAAATCAGCAGGACAGGAGGCTGGGCAATAAAATGCTGACTTTGCAGCTTTTAATTTCAGGTGGAAATTAATAGTGTTTCTGTTTTTAGTGCATACATTTTAATGCACTAATAGGAGCTATTTAAATAATGAAATCAGTTTATATAAAAGGCTTATACACACACACACACACACGTTTGTATTTATGCATTGTGAGCAAAGTCTCTATCTAGATTTTCCACTCATTTCATATGATTTCCATACAAGTACAGGTGTGTGTGTGTAATTTATATATATATATATATATATATATATATATATATATATATATATATATATATATATATATATATATATATATATATATATATATATATATATATATATATATATATATATATATATATATATATATATATATATATATATATATATATTCAGGGCACTTAAGATTAATAGTCTTGTTAAAACACCAGCTTCATGAGCAGTCATATTAAAATATTAGGTCAAGATTACTAACACATTTCCTGCTTTATGAAGGTAATGTAAGAGACTTTACTTTCACCAGTCTTGTTATAAGGTGCCCTGTAATTTGCACCTTACCACACACAAATCACCATAGTATTATACGTTAATATGTTTCTGCTATGGTGACGGCAAGCAAATGAGAGAGTATAAACACATGAACTGATTCGTCGACGGCCAGACTGAACTACTTAATAACAGTGACATCAGGAGCATCGCGTTCACGTTTGTCTTTCGTTTCCAGGGGCATTGCAAATATAGCATCATCTGCCAACCTCCTCACCAACACTAAAAATGTACAGTTGGCCCTGGACCCCAGTCTCGCTTTGCTAAGCCGTCGCCAGAGGAAGCTGATACGGCAGAACCCTGGCATTCTGCACGCTGTTGCGGCAGGCCTGCACACAGCCATCAAGGAGTGCAAGTGGCAGTTCCGAAACCGCCGCTGGAACTGTCCGACTTCCCACACCCCCACAGTCTTTGGCAAAATCATCAACAGAGGTGAGCTTTTCCTTCCTTTTCCAATACATTTTTAAATAATAGACATTTTTCTTGTCACTTTGTCGAACCCCCATAATAGAAGACTGCTGTATGGTGCAAATTGCAGACTTGGTTTGTGCAGGAAAAGAAAAATCCAACCACAGGGGCAGCCTTTGCCAATTGATTTATCCTGTGAAAACATACACAGTGGGTCGTCCTGAAGAAATGTTTTGGCTCTTATTTTTTCAGGTTGCCGAGAGACAGCGTTTGTGTTTGCCATCACAAGTGCTGGTGTTACTCATGCCGTGGCGCGATCCTGTTCCGAGGGCTCTATCGAGTCATGCACCTGTGACTATCGCAGACGGGGGCCAGGTGGGCCTGACTGGCACTGGGGAGGTTGCAGTGATAACGTCGACTTTGGCAGGATGTTTGGACGCGAGTTTGTGGACTCCAGCGAACGAGGCAGAGACATGCGGTACCTCATCAATCTACACAATAATGAGGCTGGGAGAATTGTAAGCCAAACCACCAGTAACAAATTTCCTCCATTTTAAAGTGTCAAGGAATGCAAATAACTTTCCCCCCCCCCACCACTCTTATTGTAGACCGTATCTTCTGAGATGCGCCAAGAGTGCAAGTGTCACGGGATGTCGGGCTCCTGCGCCATCCGCACCTGCTGGATGCGATTACCTAGTTTCAGGACAGTCGGTGACTTACTGAAGGACCGCTTCGACGGTGCCTCCAGGGTAGTGTATGCCAACAAGGGAAGCAATCGCGCATCTCACAGAGCTGACCCTCGGCACCTCCAGCCTGAAAATCCAGCACACAAACTTCCTTCCACCCAGGACCTCGTCTACTTTGAGAAGTCTCCGAATTTTTGCTCCTACAACGGCAAAACAGGCACGGTGGGTACATCAGGGCGCACCTGCAACAGCTCCTCACCAGCGCTGGATGGCTGCGAGTTGCTGTGCTGCGGACGTGGGTATAAAACACTGATTGAGAAGGTTACAGAGAGATGCCACTGTACTTTTCATTGGTGCTGCCATGTGAGTTGTCTTAACTGCACCAGCACCCAGACCGTGCACCAGTGTCTATAAGAGTTCCTGAGAGCATCAAGAAGACAAGAACTGAATGGGTGCATTTCAAGGTTTTAATTTAAACACGGAACAAGAAAAAGATGGAAAGTGTTTCCACTAAATAAGAGCACACACAGGTTGGTCAAAGGCAAAAAAAATAAGTTTATCTGTTGTGACAAAAAATTTGTCTGTCTGATAATCAGCCATTTCCTTAATATTAATATTTTTTAAAAAAAGAAAAAAAAGACTGAACTCATACTGTGGGTGTAATCCTGTAAAACTGTATGTTCTTAAGTTCGATTGGCATCAACAAACGAGAGTTTACTCAATTCAATAATCTTAAAACCAGAGGAAGTTCACCAAAGTGAATATATGAGATGCAAGACTACTATGCACCGACACAGATAGGCTGAAAAATATATCCAGCTCATTTGAGCAATACAGTCCAAAAATACTTATGGATTTTGAGGCCAGAACCACCAATCTAGGGGTTCTGCCATCTCCTCCCTCTCCAGCTTGCAGATTCTCTAGGGAGCAGGAGACTGGAAATCAGGAACTGGACACAAACTCTGACAGATGTTCCTGCGGCCAGGGAACCACAAGCATGTTCTCTCATAAATGGTGAAAAAACTCCTGCTAGAGGATAGTTATTTAAAATATCGATGTGTTGTTTTCTTTAGCTGCAGTTCAGATTACTCATGAAAAAAAAAAGAAATAGTTTGTGAAGTACGTCTGAAGGATGTGGAGCGTTTCCTCAGTTTCTGTGTAGTATAGGAATGCTGGACTTTGTCCAACCACTTCCATTTTCCCACTTAAACTCATCCTACTTCCCGGCCTGGCTTACAGTCTCCTGTCATTTTTGTAATCGTATTCACTACTGTGTGGTATACCGCACCATGGTGCTGATAGAGTGGCTGGAAACAAACAAATGACCAGAACTCCCTTGTAAAATAAATGAATGTAGGGACAAAACACTGAAAGACATGTTTTATAATTGATCCGGTTCGAGCACGAAAAAAAAAAAAAAAAAGAGTCTGCATTTGGAGTAAGTACTTCTCCAATCAAAACATTTCGCACAAGAATTAGGGCTTCTTAACCACTATAGAAAATTTATGACCCATTTAAACTACTACGAAGATAATCTTGGAAATTCCTAATTACTTAGTTTACGGCGGTCACATACCGAGAGTGTGAAGCTACAGCGGTGTTTTAAATCAGCTGACATAACCAAAATGTAAATAGTAAAACACAGATAAATATATATTTATGCTGATAACAAGAACATACAATTTATGTAAAAGATGTAGTTAAAGGCTATCAGAGGATGTACTTTCTTTTACGGAGTTGTCTGCTGATTTAGAGGAAAGACCACAGATGGATGAACTTGCTGAATCGCTAGAAAAGGTATGATTGAGCAGCATCCAGGATCCTTACCAACATCACTGCCCTGGGAAATGTTATATTTTTAAACGATCTCTAAAAAAAAAAAAAGGTTTTACATGCACTGAACATCATTTTTTTCCTTTCTTTTAAATAAAGTATTTATTAATGTTTCATGGACACAGTTAAGAAAGACAGTAAAAAGTATTTTAGTACTAGGACTTTTCATAAGATTAGGACTTTCATAAGTTTTAGAAAATACAATCTTGCTGTTTTTCAAATAGTGGAATAGTTCAATAAAGGTTATATTTTCAAGTAAGAAGTGTCTTCTGTTTTTTTTTATGTATATAAAACACACACACCACTTTTTCAGATGGCCTTCTGTCAATACTTGATGTCTGTTCCACCCTCCCAATATAAAGGAATAAACTGATCTATTTTACCCACCGTAACCCATTCGTGCAGTGAAACACACATACACACACACACATATACACAAGTGAAGCGAGCACTTCAGATATAGTACTTGGTGGGATTAAGAATCGATCCAGGGACCCTCAGGCAGCAAGGCTGGTTCCTTAATCACAATCCTATTTTGGTATACCGCACCATGATGCTGATAGAGTGGCTAGAAACAAACAAATGACCAGAACTCCCTTGTAAAATAAATGAATGAACGTAGGGACAAAACACTGAAAGACATGTGGTTCCATGAACAGCCAGGTAGGTTGCCGCACAACCGTACTTATATTACAATATTCACCCTTATACATGAAAACAAACATCATATAAACAGAGAACAGAGGATAAAATGAACTAAGAAAGAACAAGGACGTACAGTATTTTCAAAAATGCCTTATTGGGAAATACTCAAAACTATTTATTGGCTAGATGTGAAGAGCGACATCAGCAAAAAACGGCAGTAAAATGAAGAGAAAGCCTTACATGTAGTTCGTTTTAAGTCCCATTTCCTCCAAAAAGCATTTATTGTTGGCGTGGTGGATTATTTTCAGCAGTGCAATGACGCCAACGTGGTGCTGGTTGTTGATTAAATGGACAATTGGTGAATAAATCAAGGAGGTGTACTTGATAAAAGTGGTCAGCGTGTTCATTACTATTACTAAAGTCGAGTCCGGTACTTAGACGTAAAGGAAGAATTGTATGTGAGAGTCGTTGTTTAATGTCATTGTTCCTAAACTTGTCAGTCCACACTTTAAACGGGATCATCCCATGCAGGGACACAATGAGGATCAGAAACAGGACAGTTCGAACACAGGAACAGCCTTTGGTAACAAAATCAAATAAATGACAAGTTGCTGGCTGGTGTAGCTGGCGCCACACCACGGTCCTGTCGCCACTGTGAACTCTCTTCAGCTTGTTTGCTTTACCTCAGCTCATGTAGCTGCACACTTCTGGAAGGTGCATTAGTTACTTTTAATCATCATTTATTACCCAATAATCTGCCTCCCCACTTTGTGGATGTAAATTACACTAGGCTTCTGCCATAAGCGATGAGAGGTTTTTCTAAAATGGGTCTAGGCTCAAAAACTCTGGAGTGTTGTGCACACCAGGCATAAACACATCTTAAGTTATATCATTTAATGTGAAGTTTAATGTGGACATGGCTCCAGAAAAGCCATTATACTCAGAATGCACCTCAGTCAATCAAGAGATGATCCCCTCTCTTCCAGCTGGCGATGGTCGGCCAGGTAGGTTACCGCACAACCGTACTTATATTACAATATTCATTCATTCATTATCTCCCGCTTTATCCTCTATTAGGGTCGCAGTGGGATTCCCCATGCCCATCCAGGGGAGAACGTATCGGGCGCTGGGCAGATACACCCAGGACAGGGCGCCAATCCATCGCTGGGTACAACTCTCACTCACACAGACACACTCTATATGGGGCAATTTTGAGAATTCAATTGACTTGATCCATGTTTTTGGACTGTGGGAGGAAACCGGAGAACCCGGAGGAAACCCACGCAGACACGGGGAGAACATGGAAACTCCACCCAGATGGGGATTCGAACCCGGAATCCCTAGCGCTGAGAGGAGTAACGTGCTGACCACTAAGCCACCGTGCCGCCAATATTATAATATTCACACATGAAAACAAATATGATATAAACAGAGAACATAGGAAAGAACAAGGACGTACAGTATTTGCAAAAATGCCTTATTGGGAAATACTCACTCACAGCTATTTATTGGCTAGCTGTGAAGAGCAACATCAGCATAAAACGGCAGTAAAATGAAGAGAATTTGAAAACAAACAATAAGCCATAAAGATATAACACTAGTGCTGGCCATGTCTTCAGTCTCTATTATTATGTTTATGTATTTTCACAAGTGTGGCACGACTCCAGCTTGTTATTCAGCTACCCTTCAAGTAGATCTTAACAGGGCTGGTGCTGACTGGAAGGGGGACCGGTTCAGTGTGAGAAGAATAAATGCAGCGGTAGCAAGAATTGGACGTTGAGCCTGAGAGCCTTGGCCTAAGAGGTTGATGGGTACACAAATATGCTTTGCAGTACTAAAAGTGCACAAACACAGAGCATTACCCATGAGCGTGAGGAAAGGGGATGATGGAGAAAAAGGGATAAAGAGACTAAATAGGGCAGCATTCCCAGGCACTGAAGGGATGAGGATGGAGGTGGAGGGGTACCGTCATTGTGGGAGTGCTAAGGAGTCAGTGATAATTAGCTCAATTAGTGACAAAGGCAGTGTAATAAATACCGACTTAGTGTCTGGGTCCCTGCTGTCCTCTCGCTGCACGGTTCGTGATGCAGCCAGGGACTGATGGACAATTCATTAAACCGACAAAATACCCCACCGTCCAGGCGTGACGCTGTGAGTTAGCCCCCTACTGGCCTTGCCCATTGTTCTAATTGTCTGGGTTGGAGTCGCTTTCTGGCCCTCCTCTCTTTACCCCCTCCTTCGTTTTCTCCTTTCACAAAAAAAACCAAGGAGTTAATGCCCCTACCTAACGCCGTATGTAGGTGATCGGCAGGTTGGGGAAAAATGGAAAGAGTTTCTTGGAGGAAGGGAGGGGTTGGGTTCTTGGTGGGATTAGGGTCCGATGGTTGCCTGGGAGTGCGAAGACCGGCCCCAATCGGAATGTCAGAGAGATGAGTCCAGAAGCTCAGATATGGGACAAAGCGAGAGTTAATTAGGAAAGATTGAAGGGCCTGGCGACAATGGGCCGCCACCCGAGTCGAGATGAAATTGCTTCCGCGGATTATTGGGGAGCAAGTGTGTGGGTTGCGGTGTTAAGGAGGGGAGATGAGGGGGTTCGTGTAGGCTGGGATTGATGGCTGCCCCTCCGCTTGGGGAGCAGGGGAGCTAGCGAGGCTGACCGGCTGTTCCCACAGTCTGCTCTCCTGCAGCCACCTTTGACATGCAGGCCTGCCAGGCGGCAAGCAGGGAGGGAGGCTGGGAAAGAATGAGATGGTGAACAGGAGTACAAAAAAAACACAAGGTCTAAATAATTAAAAACAACATAAATATATCATCTCTGTCTTTTTTAAAAGCACAATACAAGAGGAAAGTTATTAATTGTAGAGAAGACAAACGGCCGTAAGCAAGGACAGATAAAGGACAGCCCCTAAACTGTAGATCCTGCATGCGTGTTTGTCGGAGGGCGAGCGTTGAGCTCATTATCAAGTTATTAAACTGCAAAGCCCAATTGCCAAGAAACAAAAAGCCTTAATGTAAACCCTAAAAGCTCTCCAAGGAGCCCTTAACATAAGAAGCAACTTACCCAAAAGGGCCAGCAGTGGTTTAACACTAATTGAATAACTGCACAAATTAAGTCACGTCATATTCGCCAGAATACAAAACCACAATACGCTGGCTTGAATGGGATACTGACGGATGTTGAAATGATGTCAGCGAACCAGGTTTTTGTTTTTTTTTTCCCCCCAGAATTTCCGCTACTGCTTCTGATGGCATCCCCTTCTCAGGAGTGGACCGTGCATGTTGCCAGGTAAAGAACAGATCAGATAAAGAAGAGCTTCATCGTGCTGTTAATGAAATCCTAATAAAAGTGTTCGCTCCTACTCCAAAAAGCAATCGGAGCATGGCTATGGATTCTTATTAAAACTCCTATAAAACAGTGAACTGTGTTTTCCCTCATGAAGCAATTGTTAAGGGACTGTTGGACAGAACAAGCCATGAAGGGTGTGTGGAATGTGACCACACTTTGTGCCACCGCACTGAATAACACACGCTGCGCAGCGGTTGGAGAGGGCCGGTCAGATGTGTGGAGAACTCGGTTTTACCAGGCTAGTGCTTCCTGCCATGGCCTGCGGGTAAGGAAGAGACAGAGGGCAGCGAGAGACAAACGCTGCAGCTCTGTGGTTTCACCCTTCTGATGAAAAGGGTTTTGGTGGCACAGCACGCTCTGGATTATGTTATGTATAATTTGTGAGGGAGTGATAATTGGGAGGTGTGGAAGTACTGTGGTGCGTGGGTTGGGGAGTGCCCAGGCACAGCAGCTGGGTAATAGGCCGGGTCCAGGAGTGCTGAACCCTTCGGAAGGTCTGACCCTCTCAGCAGATGGTGGCTCCAAAGAAACTGCCACCTCACAGCACAATGGCTTTGCCCTTGTAACATCTCCATCACTCTCTCGGCTCAGCCACGCAGCAGAGCAACATGCAGCACCCATGGCAGGCATAACAATGCATCCAAACAGCACTCAATAATAACTAAAGCGTCAAGTGATAAATAACCACTGGTTGTTGTAAATCCATAAATCAAGCAAGAATCTCTGACTGCTCTCAGAATTCAGTTTGCAGCAACGGTCCTGTTCACAGAAGCACAAAGAACATTCACACTAACAAACAAGCACATCAAGCAAATAAAGGGTTTGTGACATGTGGAGGAAAATCTGTAACCGCTAGTATTTAACATATTTAATCTAATTCTCTCAACATCAGAGTAAAAATCAGGTCAAACTTAAGATTTAGTCACAGAACATAGCATCTCGCCATATTCACAGACACAGAGTTTGCATTTTCTCACTTTGTCATTTTGCTTGTTTAACGCTGATATATACAAATAAATGCAAGTCAGATAAATTGGAGATTTAAATGACCTCAGATTGCATCTAGGTGTTAAAGTGTTTGTGTATCTCACCTGCTCTTTTTTTTTTTTTTTTTTCTTTTACAACTAAGCACTGAGGTATACCTTTCGAAGAATCACCAGAAAAACGCATGCAATATACATTTTATGTTGTCGAGGGCTCTAATTTTCTGTAAAGGGAAAGACTTTGCAACCACCGTTCGGGAAAAGAATGTCCCCGTTCCGGCACGGCACGGCACGGCAGTGGCTCCACGAATGTAATGTGATCCATAAAGACATGGTTTGATGAACTAAGTATGGAAGAACTCAGTGACCTGGACAGAGTCCTGACCTTAACCCCACTGAACAACTTTGGAATGCATTGGAACAATAATTGTGAGCAAAGATGTGTCATTCATAATCACTTCCTGACCTTACAAATGCTCTTTTGACTCAATAGGAACATGTTCCAACTTGCACACTGTAGTATCAAGACGTCGAAGAGTGAAGCGTGAACGGTGATAAGTTACAATGACGGGGGACAACTTCGTTATCGCTTAGTGTACAAAAATTCGATATTATAGAGTGTCACCTGGGTTTAAGTAGTATTATTCATTTTTGTTAGCTTTAATATTCATTCATTCATTATCTTCCGCTTTATCCTATATTAGGGTCGCGGGGGGGGGTTCCCCATGCCCATCCAGGGGAGAACGTTTCGGGCGCTGGGTAGATACACCCAGGACAGGGTGCCAATCTAATCTATCGCTGGGCACACACTCACTTACACAGACACACTCTATATGGGGCAATTTGGAGAACTCAATTGACTTGATCCATGTTTTTGGACTGTGGGAGGAAACCGGAGAACCCGGAGGACACCCACGCGGACACGGGAGAACATGGAAACTCCACCCCAGATGGGGAGTCGAACCGGAAATCCCTAGTGCTGAGAGGCGAATGGTTAGTTTTAATATCAATAAGGAAATTTAAAGGCATTTATTGAGAATGCTTTTATATTTTTACATCCACAGGTGTGATCACATATCTCATCTCATCTTCTGCTCAATCCATCGCTGGGGGCAATTTTAGATGGGTGCAATTTAGAGCAGCCAATTCACCTTGAAGGCATGTTTTTGGAGATTGTGGGATGAAATAAGAGAACCAGGAGGAAACCCACAAGGACACAGGAGAACATGGAAATTCCACTCATATCGGGATTCAAACCTGGATCCGAACATGCTAACCACTAAGCCCCTGATCACATATAGAAAATGTTTTAATTCAAATCTTAATCCTAACGTTTTTGGGAGGTTACCATGACGACGCCTTCGGTCATTTAGAAATTGAACTGATGCAGTTCACTGTACGAAACAAACGTTCAAGACAATGGAAAACGGCGCTGGATGTTTTTGGTTTTAATTATTAGCTGTGTTTTTACAGCACAGTCGGCACGTTCTCAAGTCTGACACATGAGCAGAGGAATGTTTATTTGGTGCAGTTAAAAAGCAGAGTGACTTACAGGAACCCTGACACATTCCTGTGTCACCACTATGCTCTCTTTGTGTATTAGTGCGTTTCCCCATCACGTTTTGCTATTGCAACGCCCGACACATTACGCGTTGAAATGACACCGACATCCCAATTCCACAAAAAAAAAAAACACACACACTTTCTCTCAAATTAAGTGACAAACCTCATTAGCAGCTGAGTGAGCTGTACTGCAAAAGGGGCGCTTACTGTCACATCCACACACTACCGGTCCATTGGAAGTACAAAGAATTTGATTTGAAGCAACAGTTCAACACTTGCGTCCCCTCTGTGATCCACTCAGCATGTGGAAAGCAGGCCCAGTGAAGCTTGTTGCGTTTGGCACCTGCATGCTGACAGCAGTGACACAGATGAGGAGAGCTCACCACAGGAGTCTCATATCCCAGCTACAGTACCTACTGAGAACAGTTTGTACGACCCGTTTGTCCCAGTGAGCTGCTCTTTAAAGAATATAAAGTTTTAGTCAGCAGTCACATGACCAGGTCCCACAGGGTTCAACTGGTAATTGCTCTTTATGCCAAATGAGCGTTACACTTTTAGAGGAGACTGAAGCATCCTTTTTAACAGAATCAATTCTGGTTTATAAGTCTAAACTCTGCCCAGCGATGGATTGGCGCCCTGTCCTAGGTTTATCTGCCCAGTACCCGAAACGTTCTCCCCCTGGATGGGCATGGGGAACCCCCCCTCCCCCCCGCGACCCTAATAGAGGATAAAGCGGAACATAATGAATGAATGAATGAAGTTTAAACTCATACACCATTGTTTTTGTTGCCCTTGCAAATGAATGAATTATGCTAGGGTGGCGAGCGGGTTCCCCGTGCCCATCCAGGGGAGAATGTTTGGGGCGCTGGGGAGATACACCCAGGACAGGGCACCAATCTATCACTGGGCACACGCTTACTATTTAGAGGCAATTTAGATCGGGGCAATTTAAAGCAGCCACTTCAACTCACACCATGTTTTTGGACTGTGGGCGGAAAACGAAGAACACGAAGGAAACCCACATGGACATGGGGAGAACATGGAAATCCACTCAGATCAGGATTCAAACCTGGAACCCCAGGTTTGAATTTATTTACTTTTATTTACTTTTTCAGAAAATTTATTTACTTTTAAACTTCTTTTTATTTTTAATATGGCATTTTAACACAGGACACCAGTTAATAGCAGGGCCAACGCATAGAAAACACCTCACACACACATTCACAACTAACAGCAGCTTAGTCTGCAAATCAGTCGAGTTCTGTTTTTGCACTTGAAAGGAAACCATGCCGACACACAGGACAGGCCTCTCACCTGGGAATCATTCCCAAGACCTTCTTGTTGTAGGGTGACGGCACTACAAAAAGCTCCATCATGTCAGAAATATGCTAACTGCCTCACATCACTTTTTTAATTATGTCCCATGGGACAGGGCAAACGCTATTGATTTGTGTAAAGCCCACCAGGAAGCTGGGTTCAGGCATCCCAGCCATGTCTTCAACCCAGGATTTCACAAAATGTCTTAGTGGTGCCAAAACTGCACAGCCGCTGCAATTTAACAACATGTTCCATGAACTCATGGGTATCCTCTGGGTTCTCTGGTTTTCTCCCACAGTCCAAAAACTTGGATTCAAGGTGAATTGGATGCTCTAAATAATATGGTATGTGTGTCCGAGTGGGGCGGCACGGTGGCTTAATGGTTAGCACGTTCGCCTCTCAGCTCTAGGGATTCCCGGTTCGAATCCCCATCTGGGTGGGGTTTCCATGTTCTCCCCGTGTCCGCGTGGGTTTCCTCCGGGTTCTCCGGTTTCCTCCCACAGTCCAAAAACATGGATCAAGTTAATTGAATTCTCAAAATTGTCCCATATAGAGTGTGTCTGTGTGAGTGAGTGTGTGCCCAGCGATGGATTGGCGCCCTGTCCTGGGTGTATCTTCCCAGCGCCCGAGACGTTCTCCCCTGGATGGGCATAGGGAACCCCACCGCGACCCTAATAGAGGATAAAGTGGGAGATAATGAATGAATGAATGAATGAATGAATGAATGAATGTGTCCGAGTGAGTGAGATGGATTGGCACCCTATCCGGGTTGTAGCAATCGAGATAAATCCAGAACCTGAAACATTCTCCCCTAGATGTTGTGAAAGACACTGTGCCAATTCTGTCTTTGGTCAACGTGATCTAGAAAAGAATGGATTTCATTTGATTCTGAACAGACCATAGTTTGTACAATGTTTTAATACGAGCATGGCACACATTAATAACATCCAGCCTTCACGCGAATACACCAGCACACTGCCACGAAATCAAAGATTCCTACTTACCAACAACACAAACACTGGTGACAGTCTGAGGATTGATGTGACTGATGAAACCATCAAACCCGCTGACATCTGGTTTCCTCTATCATTAAAAGCAGCGCTGGTAAGCAGACATAAAAAAATGTTTTGTTTTTTTTTTATCGCCAGATGTACTTGTGCAACCTTCCAGTCTTTACCTACTGGTCTTAGACTACAGGAAAACCAGGTTTGCGCTTTAAGACACGAATAATAAGACGTTTTGTATCTGAAGGCGTTGATCACAAACAATTTAAACATCTTCCGTTGCTGTTTTTGTCATTGGCACTTGAAACTTGATTTTTTTGTACCGCTTTAATAAATGCAAAAGTGAAACAAAATGTCAATTTAACTAAAATTAGAAGTAGCTTATAAAGACAAAAGTTTTGGGACACCTGCCCATTACACCTACAGAGCTACTTGACATCAGATTCTAAGATTTTAAGCAGGTCTTCCATTTGTAGCTATAGGAGCTTTCATTCATTCATTCATTATCTCCCGCTTTATCCTCTATTAGGGTCGCGGTGGGGTTCCCCATGCCCATCCAGGGGAGAACGTCTCGGGCGCTGGGCAGATACACCCAGGACAGGGCGCCAATCCATCGCTGGGTACACACTCACTCACACAGACACACTCTATATGGGGCAATTTAGAGAACTCAATTAACTTGCTCCATGTTTTTGGACTGTGGGAGGAAACCGGAGAACCCGGAGGAAACCCACGCGGACACGGGGAGAACAAGGAAACTCCACCCAGATAGGGATTCGAACCGGGAATCCCTAGCGCTGAGAGGCGAACGCGCTGACCACTAAGCCACCGTGCCGCCCTAGGAACTTTCACTCTTTTGGAAATGCTTCCGGGTAAGATTTTGGATCATGTCTGCGGGAAACATTTTCCGATCATCCAGATGAGAATTTGTGAGATCAGCTGCCGATGTTGGTTGAAATGGCCTGGCTTACACGTTTACAACATCCCAAAGATGTTCATTACGGTCGAGGTCAGAGAACTGAGCGAGCGCTGCTTGAGTTTTTTGAGGGCAGTCATAAGCTTGTGGTTAAGAAACCCGCTTTGCGATCTGAAGGTCTCCGGTTCATTTCCCAGTACCACCATATACTATGGCTGAGGTGCCCTTGGGAAAGGCACCCAACCCCAATTGTCGTAGTTTCTTAAAAGTATCTTAATTCGGTCCTCTACTGACACCTAGTGGCAATGTTTGGATAATGACATTTACAGAAAATAAACTTAACAGACAAGTACAATTTTACGAACACAAAAAATAACTATGCAAATATTTTGTATAAGAAATTATTCCAGATTTATTCTATTATTAATATAAACATTTTATTTGTTTTTTATTTTATTTGGTGGGCGGCACGGTGGCTTAGTGGTCGGCACGTTCGCCTCTCAGTACTAGGGATCCCCGGTTCGAATCCCCATCTGGGTGGAGTTTCCATGTTCTCCCCGTGTCTGCGTGGGTTTCCTCCGGGTTCTCCGGTTTCCTCCCACAGTCGAAAAACATGGATCAAGTCAATTGAATTCTTCAAATTGCCCCATATAGAGTGTGTATGTCTGTGTGAGTGAGTGTGTGCCCAGCGATGGATTGGCGACCTGTCCTGGGTCTATCTGCCCAGCGTCTCATCTTCTTAATCTACAGATCATCTTTACCATTATAATATTTCCATATGTATTTAAATACACTGTATGTTGTACAGGCGGCACGGTGGCTTAGTGGTCAGCACGTTCACCTTTCAGTGCTAGGGATTCCCGGTTCGAATCCCCATCTGGGTGGAGTTTCCATGTTTCCATGTTCTCCCCGTGTCTGCGTGGGTTTCCTCCGGGTTCTCCGGTTTCCTCCCACAGTCCAAAAACATGGATCAAGTCAATTGAATTCTCCAAATTGCCCCATATAGAGTGTGTCTGTGTGAGTGAGTCTGTGCCCAGCGATGAATCGGCGCCCTGTCCTGGGTGTATCTGCCCAGCGCCCGAAACGTTCTCCCCTGGATGGGCATGGGGAACCCCACCGCGATAAAGCGGGAGGATAATGAATTAATTTTATTTGGTTGACTAAACAAACAGAAGGTGTAGCCTTCGTGTTGTAACATTAAATACGAGAAGATTTTACAAAACGTCTAATGTTTTTCAAAGCTTAATATATCTAATACAACACAGATTTATTAAAAATCGAACAACTCGAACTTTCTATTTAAACCTGTGACTTTTGTTTTGCCAGTGTGGCACCACCATACATCTCCTATCAGTTCTTGTACCCCCGGGCTTCCTGTCATCAACGCCGTTACTAATTAATATAATAATGTGCTTTTGTTTCTAATATCTAATAAAAATACAATATACAATATACGTTTGTTCGTGTATAGCTATATGACTCCGAGGAATCGGTTCAACAAGTTGGCTCGTTATATTGTATGTCATTAAAATTGACTTTATAAGTGATTTAGTGTTTATAAAACGTAGTGAAATCAATATATTTATATTTATTGTGTTGTTTTGACGATGAAACGAAGATGTACAAATGTTTTAATTCGGGAAGAAAGCGGTGACTCGACTCTTGGAGATAAAACTCTGGCCCGACATTCCATTACGTACCTGAATCGTGTTGCAATCACATTAACACGCGACATTTCGAAGTTAAACGAGAGAAAGAGAATTAAAATTTATTATTTAAACGTTTTTAACCGAATGTCTGTAGTTTTCAGTCAGGCGCGTGCCGCGGTTTCCCGCCGCCGACCGTCCGGGTGCAGGATTTGCGCGTGCGCACGTTCTTGCGGCGCACGAGCTTTATAAGCGACGTCACAGCACATCCGGGTCTCTCGCACGCGAGCCAGGTTAAGATGGTGAGTGTTTTCGTTTGATCCCAAACAGAAGCTTTAACGTCTTCACAATGAATTTAATGATACATCATAAACATTCATTCATTCATTCATTCATTCATTCATTATCTCCCGCTTTATCCTCTATTAGGGTCGCGGGAGGGTTCCCCATGCCCATCCAGAGGAGAACGTCTGGAACAACTGCATCACGGTGGCTTAGTGGTTGGCATGTTCTCCTCTCAGCGCTAGGGATTCCCGGTTCGAATCCCCATCTGGGTGGAGTTGCCATGTTCCCCCCCGTGTCCACGTGGGTTTCCTCCGGGTTCTCCGCTTTCCTCCCACAGTCCAAAAACATGGATCAAGGTCAATTGAGTTCTCCAAATTGCCCCATATAGAGTGTGAGTGAGTGTGTGCCCAGTGATGGATTGGCGCCCTGTCCTGGGTGTATCCATTATCTTCAGTTTTATCGTTTACTAGGGCTTCCGGGGGGGTAGGGGGTTCCCCCATGCCCATCCAGGGGAGAATGTTTCGGGTGCAGGGCAAATGCACCCACGACAGGGTGCCAATCTATCACTGGACAGACACACACACAAACACACTATATAGGCGAATTTTGAGAACTCAGTTGATCTTGATCCATGTTTTTGGACTGTGGGAGGAAACCCGAGAACCCGGAGGAAACCCATGTGGACACAGGGAGAACATGGAAACTCCATCCAGATTGGGATTCGAAGAGGAGAACATACTAACCACTAAGCCACTGTGCCCACATTCATTTATGTATTCCTTATTTTCCATTTAATCCTCTATTAAGTTTGGGGGCACTCTCACTCACATTTTGTGGGGCAATTTAAAGCAATCAATTTACCTTGAATCCATGTTTTTGGACTGTGGGAGTAAACTCACATGGAAACTCCACCCAGATTGGGATTCAAACCTGGATCCTCAGTGCTGAACGTGCTGACCACTAAGCCACTGTGCCGCCCATCTCAAATACAGAACCAGTCAGAATTTGGACGCGCCACTTACCATGAAGATGGGCTTTGTAGTTCTAGTATTCCAGACTGTAGTCCATTTGTTTGTGTTTGAGGAAACCCAATGTCCCAAAGGAAAAAAACATTTGCTTAAGTCTTAATTCATCATGCTCCATTTTTCAGACCAAGAAAAGGAGGAACAACGGCCGTGCCAAGAAGGGTCGCGGTCATGTGCAGCCCATCCGCTGCACAAACTGCGCTCGTTGTGTGCCCAAGGACAAGGCCATCAAAAAGTTTGTCATCCGGAACATTGTGGAGGCTGCTGCTGTGAGGGACATCTCTGAGGCCAGCGTGTTCGATGGTAAGATGATGAGCTCTATATGACCACTGCTTGAAAAAAGTGGCATTTTAATTCTATTCTTCCTCTAAATAAACATCTGTGTGTTAAAGTCCGTATCATTGCTTCGATGACCACAGCATTTAACAATGAAGACAAGAGTTCTATAAATAAACTGTAAATCTGCATATTTCTCTCTTTACAGCGTATGTTTTGCCCAAACTATACGTTAAGCTTCATTACTGTGTGAGCTGCGCCATCCACAGCAAAGTGGTGAGGAACCGATCACGAGAAGCCCGGAAAGATCGCACACCACCCCCCCGCTTCAGGCCTGCTGTAAGTTTAACCTCAAACTTGACCATTCATTCATCATCTCCTGCTTTATCCCCTATTAGGGTCGCGGTGGGGTTCCCCATGCCCATCCAGGGGAGAACGTCTTGGGCGCTGGGCAGATACACCCAGGACAGGGCGCCAATCCATCGCTGGGCACACACTCACTCACACAGACACACTTTATATGGGGCAATTTGGAGAACTCAATTGACTTGATCCATGTTTTTGAACTGTGGGAGGAAAGCGGAGAACCCGGAGGAAACCCACGCGGACACGGGGAGAACATGGAAACTCCACCCAGATGGGGATTCGAACCCTAGCGCTGAGAGGCGAACGTGCTAAACCACTAAGCCACCGTGCCGCCCCACACTTGACTATGTGAATGTTTTAACTTGATTGAAGGTTACGGCTGATTCGTGTTATTTGAGTTGTATCTCTTTTGACTGTCTGTTGCTTCTTGGTTTTGTTTTTAGGGTGCTCCCCCAAGGGTTCCTGCCAAGCCTATGGGAGTTTAAAATGTTGCTTACATTATTGCCTAATAAAAATCCTTTAACATCCTACAAGTAGTATTTGGTGTTTTGTTTATATGAAGCATTAATGGGTTCGGCTGGTGTTGCTGACCAAAGTCATTGTAATTATGTAGGAATTCAGATGGTGACTGATGAGGTATAATGATATAACTACATTATGAACAGAAAACTGCCCATGGTATAAGAGTAATTATGGATCTTTTACATGCCTGGTTCCATAGTGTCAGTCATTCAGGACATGTAGTTGTAATAACTGAGAAGGTGAAGAAGGGAAATAAAGACAAATCTGTCCCGAAAACCAACATCACGTTCATTCATTCATCTCCCGCTTTATCCTCCATTAGGGTCGCGGTGGGGTTCCCCATGCCCATCCAGGGGAGAACATCTCGGGCGCTGGGCAGATAGACCCAGGACAGGGTGCCAATCCATCGCTGGGCACACACTCACTCACACAGACACACTCTATATGGGGCAATTTTAAGAAATTCAATTGACTTGATCCATGTTTTTGGACTGTGGGAGGAAACCGGAGAACCCGGAGGAAACCCACGCAGACATGGGGAGAACATGGAAACTCCACCCAGATGGGGATTCAAACCGGGAATCCCTAGCGCTGAGAGGCGAACGTGCTGACCACTAAGCCACCGTGCCGCCCCAACATTACGTTATTATTTCAAAGCAACACATTTAAAGCCCTTTGAATGATACAGGCATTGAAAGCAATTTAGAGCAGCCAATTCACCTTGAATCCATGCTTTTGGACTGGTGGAGGAAACCGGACAACCCAGCGGAAACCCATGATGCAGACACGGAGAACATGGAAACTCCACCCAGATCAGGATTCGAACCTGGACCCCTCACCTCAGAGAGGTGAACATGCTAACCACTAATCCACCTGATACTTCATTACAACTACCCATCTATATTTCTACAACCTTAACGATTATAAATATTCATTCATTATCTTCCTCTTTATCCTCTATTAGGGTCGCGGTGGGGTTCCCCATGCCCATCCAGGGGAGAACGTCTCGGGCGCTGGGCAGATAGACCCAGGACAGGGCGCCAATCCATCGCTGGGCACACACTCACTCACACAGACACACTCTATATGGGGCAATCTGGAGAACTCAATTGACTTGATCCATGTTTTTGGACTGTGGGAGGAAACCGGAGAACCTGGAGGAAACCCACGTGGACACGGGGAGAACATGGAAACTCCACCCAGATGGGGATTCGAACCGGGAATCCCTAGCGCCGAGAGGCGAACATGCTGACCACTAAGCCACCGTGCCACCGATTATAAATTTCCAAAATTGTTACATATTCTATACAAACACTTTATACACATTAAAGCTTTTAATATAACTCAACCTGTAAACGATCCTATTTGTTTAAAATGTTTATAATACCATCTATTATTCTGTTCGTATAACATCAATATCATTTTCAACTTCATGTTTACAGTCCCATCTTCTTAATCTACAGATCATCTTTACCATTATAATATTTCCATATGTATTTAAAAACACTGTATATTGTACGGGCGGCACGGTGGCTTAGTGGTCAGCATGTTCGCCTCTCAGATCTAGGGATTCCCGGTTCGAATCCCCATCTGGGTGGAGTTTCCATGTTCTCCCCGTGTCCGCGTGAGTTTCCTCCGGGTTCTCCGCTTTCCTCCCACAGCCCAAAAACATGGATCAAGTCAATTGAATTCTCAAAATTGCCCCATATAGAGTGTGTCTGTGTGAGTGAGTGTGTGCCCAGCGATAGATTGGCACCCTGTCCTGGGTCTATCTGCCCAGCGCCCGAAATGTTCTCCCCTGGATGGGCATGGGGAACCCCACCACGACCCTAATAGAGGATAAAGCGGAAGATAATGGATAGATGTATATTGTACTTTCTGCACTGGCAGCTTTTTGTTGCCCTGTACCTCTAACTTTAATCTAATGACCTGAGTGACATCATAAAACTGGACATGTGAAAGACATTTAAGCACCCCGTCTTAGCCAAGAACAATCAGTCTTATTAGTTGCTCATCTGGTTATATTATTACACCTCAATAGTTAGTTAGCATTTGAGTCCTGACAGGTTTGCTGTTGTCTGAGTGATTTGTACTACAGTGGCATAAGTGTGTCTGTAGGGGGAGACACTGGGAGCAGAATAATGTGTTAATAAGCAATAGATTAATACATTCATTCATTCATTATCTCCCGCTTTATCCTCTATTAGGGTCGCGGTGGGGTTCCCCATGCCCATCCAGGGGAGAACGTCTCGGGCGCTGGGCAGATACACCCAGGACAGGACGCCAATCCATCGCTGGGCACACACTCACTCACACAGACACACTCTATATGGGGCAATTTGGAGAATTCAATTGACTTGATCCATGTTTTTGGACTGTGGGAGGAAACCGGAGAACCCGGAGGAAACCCACACGGACACGGGGAGAACATGGAAACTCCACCCAGATGGGGATTCGAACCGGGAATCCCTAGTGCTGAGAGGAGAACATGCTGACCACTAAGCCACCGTGCCGCCTAGATTAATACAGAAATTAAAAAAAAAAAAAGTTTATAAGATGCTTTAGTGGACAGGAGATACGACAAATATTACTTTATTGGACATGAAAAATTACTTCAACTGAATGCTGGGTCACTCCTTAAAAACAAATTCAAACAACACCTCTTGAAACCAACACACCATTTTTTTTTGTTTTAAAGAACATGAGGCAGTTGTTTTATTTTAACAAATCTGAGGTAAAGAGTTTTTCTTTGTCATATACATGTTTTTTTTTTTTCACAAAGCCTTTAAAAACATTAAGCCCAGGAGAAAAGCCTGTAAGTATGAACGGGCGCATGATCCCCCGCTTCACCGAAAATGCTCACCCTCGCTCACGCTTGCTTGCTTGCAAGTGTTGCTTCACAGTTCGTTTAAAAATATTCATTTAAGTTCATCACACACAGAGGGGAGGGGGTGGTGTGGAGTGGGGTGGAGTGGAGTGGAGTGGGGTGGAGTGGAGTGGGGTGGGGTTGAGGGTGAGAAACTTTGGGAGAAAAAAAAAAACAAAAACCAAACCAGCAAGGCTGCAGTGGAGTAAATGGGGAGAACGTTGCAGCTGATATTGTACAAGCTGAACAATCCAGATTTCCAGCGAACGAAGAAGCCACACATGCTACTTTCGCACTCATACATACCATGTACTTATTTACATAGCGTTTCATCTCAGCCATTAAGTGCATCATTGAGTATCATATAGTTGATGTCTTTTCTTAAATAACTTCAAGTAAATTCTTAAGTCTATGGTAGAATAAAGAAGGGTGCAAAGCTATGGACTTGATGTAGAAATACTGGTTTTGGTCTCACGAAGATTCTACTTCTGAAATCATTCACACTCGTGTGGATCGGAACCCACGTTAAGATTATGAGGTCATCGGATGCACTTTCGCTAAGAGGAGGAGGAAGAGGAGGAGGAGGAGGAGGGCAAACACTAGATCCGAGGGTCACACATAAGCAGTTTTGCGCAACGGCTGATCAGCTTTACAAAAAGGTTGAATGACGAACATGCTACAACATCCAATTCTCCCCAAAAGCACTGTCCGCGTTAGAAAAGGCCGTACCGTACGAATGAACCCCGGACCACAAAATGTTTTTGTTGTTTTGTTTTTTTTTTCTCTTTAAATTTGTTCATTGGTGCTTTTACGTCTCGATTTGTGCAAGAGGATTAAACAGGCGTCTCGGCAGGACGGTACAAAATTTTCCAGTGACGGTTCCACTCCCTCGACCCGAGCAGCATTCCGTAGTCCTAGGGAGTCGTAAGTGGACCTGGGTACGGAAATTCATACGGGACAGGATCACAAAGGACAAGCGTACAGAATACAAGGCCAATATCCAGGGCAGAAGCCACACAAACATCCAAGCACCGAATTCACAACACGAGGAGAGTTTTTCCTGCTCCGAAACCGCTTTCTTTAGGAAAATAGTATTTCTGGAACTTTTAAAAACAGCATACCGTCTTTTTTTTTTTTTGTTTGTTTTTTTTTTTTTAAATCTGGTCTTTACAACCTACGTATATCAAATTTGTACTTCTCTTCCCTAAATAGCATTTTGTTTTATTATCAGAAATCAGTGCAATCAAGCAATTTTAGAAAGCAAAGTAAAATGTTTCAAAGCTCAGTCACCATTGAGTGTTGTAGGATCTCCTAAAGCCATTAGCAACAACCCCCTCCCCATCCTCCCCCCCCCCCCCTCATCCCACCCCACCTGACCCGACTCGACACAACAGCCCCAGCAAAACACTCACATTTAAGCAGAAAAAGTGCAAACCTCCTCTGAGGTAACTACTCTTCTCGTCGTTTCTCAGTCACAGAATGCAGGGAGTCGGTTTGATCTGCACCAGCCATCGCCGGGGGGGGGGGGGTGCTAACGTTCTATAGCCCACCTTCGAGGCACATTGAGAACACTGGACCTTAAAAGACCTGAAAGCTAAACGACTGTTTCAACAACTTCTTGGTGAAAGGTTGGACAGAGCAGGGACTGTGAGGAGCACTGTAGTCCTTTTTTTTTTTTTTTTTAATGAACTTCATCATCGCCACTGAGGTTGAGGTCTATCCAGATAAAAACAACAATCAAGTTCTGAGGCACAAAAGGAAACCAGCAGGTCGTCTGAGAGATCGAACGAGTGATCAGCTGCTGTACGCTTCAAAACTAAGGCAAAAGAGTTCAAGTTAATTTCTTTGACAATAAGACGGTAAGCTAAACGCTTTTTAAATATATATATATACACACAAACATGGCCTAATTGTTAATCCTCATCTTCAGTGCTAGAACTTAAAAAGGTTTAGGCAATGTACTGTGCCCCCCCCCAAAAAATTAAACTGCATCACGGCAGGCACAACTGAACACCTAATTAATACAGGGCTAATATAGAACATCTACTTAAGGCAATACGTGTGTGTGCTCCACTTATGGCTGACACACAGATCTCCTTCATGCGGGTATCGCGTCAGAGAGCCTCGCGGCGCTTACGGTTCTCATTCGGTCACCTGTATCCTCCCTGAGTCCTTCAAATCCCACAGCTCTCTAAACTCAGTGTAGGCTCCATGTAGGCCTTCGACTGCTTGAGCGTTCCGAAATGCAGATTGTAAAAGAAATGCTGCCGGCAAGATTTCGTTTACCCCCTGCCTCCTACTGCAGCATGCCCGAAACACCAAAACCCCCGCTGTAGAAAGGCACTTCTGAAGCAAAACGGGTGCGTCTTGCCGTGTGAATTGATTTGGGACTGCAATCAGGTGATGGGACTCGGTCCGTCTGTTCCAATCTGACCCCCGTCATCAGGCAAAGCTACACCCGGACCTGCCCCCCCCCCCACTTCAGGGACCACGACGCCTGATATTCGCTAATAATTTAGAGCACGATGTCCCGTCTCGCCCGCCTCCCGATCTGGTGCAGATCAAAATGGACTCCATCATCTGAAAGCAGCATACATGCCTCCTTACCCGCCCCCGACCTTCTTGAGATTACCCGTCCTGCCAGTATGTCGAATCCAACCCACCCCAACCGCCCCCGCCCCATAAGCCAGAGTGGTTCAGCTCACTTGGTGCTCCCCTCGGACGATATGGGAGGAGAACTCGTAGCGGTCCTGGCTGCGGTGGCCGCAGATGTTGCATTCGAAAGGCTGGCGGAAGCCATGGCAGCCCATGTGGATGGTGAACATGACGTGGTCCAGGAAGAAAATGCGGCAGTGCTCGCAGCGGAACGAGCGCACCGGGCGCCCCTCGCTGTCCACCACCTGCACCGCCAAACTGGACGAGGGCGGAGAACGAGGGCTCCCCTTCGCCGGAACCGCGGGTTTCTCCCGCTCTCCCTCCACGTCGGTTTCTTTGGCGTGACTGGGGCTGTGGCGCTCGCGCCCTCTGTGGTTGACCTGCTCCTCCGTCATGCTCTCGTTATCCGTCGAGTCCTGGCAGCCGTTGCTCGGCGAGGCGGCGCGGCTCCGCCCTGAGGGCACGTCCTCGTGCCCCTCGCCCGCCTCCCGCCCAGGTAAGGCCATGTTCATGCCCCCCGAACAGTTCAACCGCTGGCCTAAAGGTGCGATGTGGCCATAGACAGAGCTGATGACAGGAGTGAACTCTGACACACAGGTCTGGTGAGGAGGCGGCAGACGCATGGTGCGAGAAGATTCCACCTCCTCTCCTCCTGCTCCTCCTCCTCGGGCTGCGCGGAGGTAACGGCTTCCCATGGCTGATAAGCCAGCAGGGTCACCTCCAGCATGAGAGCCCAGTAGGTCCTGCTCTTTCTCAGGGCTGGAGTTGAGCTCGTAAGGTGCATCAGACATGTTCAGTCGCATGTGCTTTTCTCCTACACACACACACACACACACACACACACACACACACACACACACACACACACACACAATTAGATACACTAACAAACACATAGCACCATCACCATTTAACAGAATTTCTGTAAACACATTCATAACTAAAATTTCACATACATTTTTAAAAAGAATGTAAAATATCGTGGCGGCACGGTGGCTTAGTGGTTTAGCATGTTCTCCTCTCAGCTCCAGGGATTCCCGGTTCGAATCCCCATCTGGGTGGAGATTCGAACGCATGTCTGCGTGGGTTTCCTCCGGGTTCTCCGGTTTCCTCCCACAGTCCAAAAACATGGATCGAGTCAATTAAATTCTCAAAAAAAAAATTGCCCCATATAGAGTGTGTCTGTGTGAGTGAGTGTGTGTCCAGCGATGGATTGGCGCCCTGTCCTGGGTCTGCCCAGCGCCTGAGACGTTCTCCCCTGGATGGGCACGGGGAACCCCACCGCGACCCTAATAGAGGATAAAAGCGGGAGATAATGAATGAATGAATGAATAAAATATCGTACTACATACCCGATTACTCACTAAAACACACAAAAAAAAATCATCGGAAAACTAATTTTACAGAATTAAAAATGTGTTTGTAGCAAAAGGTTGAGACATGGTATTGAGTTATACACAGCAACGGGCTTTTATAAGAAGTAAATCACTAAATCCCAGCAGACATATTGTCCAGTACCACACCCATTTTATCATTTTGGTTCATTACTGCCCCCTTCTGGCTGCACTACGTTTTGCCAGGCTGCAATACATTCATTCATCATTATCTCCCGCTTTATCCTCTATTAGGGTCGCGGTGGGGTTCCCCATGCCCATCCAGGGGAGAACGTCTTGGGCGCTGGGCAGATAGACCCAGGACAGGGCGCCAATCCATCGCTGGGCACACACACACTCACACAAACACACTCTATATGGGTCAATTTTTGAGAATTCAATTGACTTGAACCATGTTTTTGGACTGTGGGAGGAAACCGGAGAACCCGGAGGAAACCCACGCAGACACGGGGAGAACATGGAAACTCCACCCAGATGGGATTCGAACCGGGAATCCCTAGCGCTGAGAGGAGAACGTGCTGACCACTAAGCCACCGTGCCGCCCGGCTGCAATACAGAGTAAATATATTATAATATATAGATTAAATTATTTGGACACGATCAAACACCTTTGGGATAAACTGGAACCCAGATTGTGAGTCATGTCCCACCCACATCTGTGTACGGCTTCACAGACGCTCGTTTGGACGCATGGACAAATATTTGATAGAAACCTTTACAGAAAAGTGCAAACTGTTATGACTGCCCCAACATTAAAGTTATACTGGAGGTCATAAAGGCCTCTAAACAAATGACCGCCCACTATTTAAGTTTTTCTGTGTGGATCCCTTGTCCAGAAAATTGGTCTCAAGATTTATTTGAGTTTTCTCTTTGACCCCTGACTCCACTCGATACAGAGAGGCCTGGGCCAGTGATATTGATAGTCAGATATCGGATGAAGTTTGGGAGGAAAGCCTCAAAAGGACTTCACGCTGTTCAACCAGCTCCCGATATAAATGAATTCAATTTAAGGTAATACTGTACATAGACTCCATTATTCAAAGGTAAAATTACATAAGATTTATGATTCGGTATCTCCACTTTGTGAGAGATGTAATATTGAGGATGGTTCTCTGGCACACACATTTTTATTTTGCCCTATTATTCAAGAATTTTGGTCAGACATATTTAATTGGCTCTCAAAAGCTCTTAAAATACAATTCGACCCTGTTACAGTAATTTGTGGATATTCTACAGCAGTGGCCACCTCCCATATTCCATTCAGCAAGTAGTAATGGCCGGTATGGTTGTGGCAAAAAAAATAATTCTTCTTTATTGGAAATTGCCCCATGCTCCTTCATTCAAACACTGGTTGTCTGAGATGCTCAATTTTGTGTCAATGGAGCTTTCATGTAGTCGCGGTCAGGGTGCACAAAACTCTACCAACCGAACCTGGAAACCTATATTGGATTATGTCAAAGGACAATAATGTGGATTTGTGTTTTTGTTTTGATGAACTATTTTTATTTGTTTAAGTTGTATTTGAAATCAGTGTACTTGTTTTTCTTATAATTTATGGTATTATTATTATTTATTTTTTTTCTTTTTCTTTCTTTGTTACTTTGTATGTATCTGGATGCGGCTTGGGGCTTGGGTTTTGAAACACTGTTCTTATGCTTGTTGAAAATATAAAATAAAATATCTAAAAAAAAATAAAGGCTTCTAAACATTAGTCCACATATGTTTATGTATAGATTACAACGCTGTAGCCATAGAAACTACTAACTGATTTCTTATATTATAACAACTAGGGGTGAGCTGATTCGAAGATTCGATTTAGAGAACCGTAGTCGACTATGAACCTCATAGTCGAATGTACCATTTTGACCACATGGGGGCGCCCATGGCTGCTGCTAAGCATTAGTTTTTACATGAAATGTCTTTGTTTTCGTTATATATATAGCCTTTTGTCAAATAAAATCATCCTAAAACTCATTGATCTGAGTGTTTTAGGTTTTTCCTTTGAAGTGGAAAAAAGTCCAGAACGGGGATCCCATTTACGGTGCTCTAGAAAAACAAGTAAAATATTTTTTTTTAATCTTTTTTTTAAAAACCACGCTTATATCGCCATCTTGTGGTGACATTTTAACTTATTCGACTATCAGTCGACAATAGGGAAAATCTGACGAATCAGATTCGACCATGAAAATCCGTAGTTGAAGACACCCCTAATAACAACCCCTTTAAAATTCTCAAACCCATGATTTCCCTGTATTTTAGTCTAAACTTTATTTTTAAACAGTGTAATTACATGTATATTAAATCATCAAACACGCATAATGACGATGAATGAGCATAATGAATACATACTTTAATTATAGCACACCATCCTGTTATTGTGGTCACACCTGTCCGATTTAAACTCTCAGGTTAACCACGAGAAGAACCTACCCAAGAACTTCTGAGGTGTGGAGCGTTTCCGTTTAGTGATGCTGTTCGCCATCCGTTCGATAAACGTCAGTTTTTCTGAGGAAGGCTGTATGAGCGGGTCGACCATCATGTCCATGTTACGAGCGTCCTCACCTGTACAACATACCGGATGGATGTAAACATCCAGCACGTCGGCATTAAGGGGTTTGGGTTTAGATGGATTACCCTGTGCAGATTGGGTGCTGTGGGCAGGCTGATGATCCAGACTCTGGAGGTAGCTGTGGCAGCGCTCCCGGTGCTCCTCCAGTGTGCTCTGCTGTTTGTAGCTGCGACCACAGTAACTGCATTTATAGGGCTTTCCCACAGTTGGAGAGGAGACTGTATAGAACACATGTTTTTTTGGTTCATTACATTCGGGCAAAGGCGCATTAAGACCCTCTTCTAATAAACAGCCTTCTAATAACCCTGCATGAAGTGTAAAGGTTTGTTTACCTTTGTATTAAATGGCAAACACTCATCAGCCACTTTATTAGATGCACCTACATGTTATTACTTTCATTTACATTTAATCCGTTCCACTTACCATATGGATGCACTTTGTTGTTCTACAACTAAACACCGTACGCCACCTGTGTCTCCGCATACTTTCCTAATCTCCTTCTCTCAGGTTTCTAATGTTCAGGTCCATCACATCCTTTCATTCATTATTCATTATCTTCCGCTTTATCCTCTATTAGGATCGCGGTGGGGTTCCCCATACCCATCCAGGGGAGAACGTCTCGGGCGCTGGGCAGATAGACCCAGGACAGGGCGCCAATCTATCGCTGGGCACACACTCACTCACACAGACACACACTATGGGGGGCAATTTGGAGAACTCAATTGACTTGATCCATGTTTTTGGACTGTGGGAGGAAACCGGAGAACCTGGAGGAAACCCACGCGGACACGGGGAGAACATGGAAACTCCACCCAGATGGGGATTCGAACCGGGAATCCCTAGTGCCGAGAGGAGAACATGCTAAACCACTAAGCCACCGTGCCGCAACATTTAAAAATGTAAGATGAAATCATATACAACTGACACAGGATGAGGATGTTCCTGTTTAATAATATGAATAAATTCATTCATTCATTTATTCATTATCTCCCGCTTTATCCTCTATGAGGGTCGAGGGGGGGTTCCCCATGCCCATCCAGGGGAGAACGTCTCGGGCGCTGGGCAGATAGACCCAGGACAGGGCGCCAATCCATCGCTGGGCACACACTCACTCACACACACACACTCTATATGGGGCAATTTTGAGAATTCAATTGACTTGATCCATGTTTTTGGACTGTGGGAGGAAAGCGGAGAACCCGGAGGAAACCCACGCGGACACGGGGAGAACATGGAAACTCCACCCAGATGGGGAGTCGAACCGGGAATCCCTAGCGCTGAGAGGCGAACGTGCTGACCACTAAGCCGCCCAATGTGAATAAATTATCATTTTAATTAAGCACAAAAACTGATCATGTCATGATGATGAGCCACACAATCCCACCTTCACGATGACGCATAAAAAAAAACGTTATTTAACAAAAAGGCCAACAGGGTTTTCAAATTCCAATTAGTTTGAGAATTAAGGGGAAAAAAAGTGTAATTAGCTGAATAGACAAAATCTATATTTCCAAAGTATATAAACGTTTCAGAATATTTCTCATCAATGACGTCTGAAAGGGGTAAAAATCTAAAAACCGCAGAATCCGGCGGGAGGGAGTTCTGCGTCATTTCGGGGAACGCCGTACCTCTCATCAAGTCATTTCTTCGAACCTTGGGTCCTGAGATGCTTCGCATAACATCAGGTGAATTTGCAACATCGATTTGAACGCACGGCAGGATTTCCTGTTTTCATAATATTTTAAATGTCATGACTAGAACACGCTTTAAGGTCATTTCGAGCCTGAAGGTAAATCTCAATTACAGCTCATATAAAGCAGAGACTCTGCGACCTGCACGTCGCTGAGGAATAAGGAGCCTCGACACAAATCAACCTTAAAATCAATGATACACCCTCACAGCCACTTTATTAGGTTCCCCTCCTTGGTTCTACATTCAACCGAAAATTCTAATTACTCATTATTAAATTAATGATCACCATCTACACTCTATAATTGCTAGTTACTGCTACATAAAACAAAAGATTATTTTTGCTATTCAGTATTTTTGTCCATGTTTTGTAATTTTACGTACCAGAATGTGTACGGAGGTGTCCTGTGAGTGCATCACGGCGACGACAGGCATAGTTACAAAATGGGCATTTGAAGGGTTTTTCACCAGAGTGGAGCTTGATGTGGCGCAGCAGGTTTCCCTTTTGTGTGAAGGACGCCCCACACTGGTTACACTGGAACGGACGCTCACCTTTCAGAAACACAGGGACAAAGGTCGTTAACATTCATCCATCCATTATCTTCCGCTTTATCCTCTATTAGGGTCGCGGTGCAAAAGCGCATTAAGACCCTCTTCTAATTAACAGCCATCTAATAACCCGACATGAAGTGTAAAGGTTTGTTTACCTTTGTATTAAATGGCAAACACTCATCAGCCACTTTATTAGATGCACCTACATGTTAATACTTTCATTTACATTTAATCCGTTCCACTTACCATATGGATGCACTTTGTTGTTCTACAACTAAACTCTGTACGCCACCTGTGTCTCCGCATACTTTCCTAATCTCCTTCTCTCAGGTTTCTAATGTTCAGGTCCATCACATCCTTTCATTCATTATTCATTCATTATCTTCCGCTTTATCCTCTATTAGGGGGGGGGGGGTTCCCCATGCCCATCCAGGGGAGAACGTTTCGGGCGCTGGGCAGATACACCCAGGACAGGACGCCAACCTATCGCCTGGCACACACTCACTCACAAAGACACTCTATATGGGGCAATTTGGAGAACTCACTTGACTTGATCCATGTTTTTTCGGACTGTGGGAAGAAACCGGAGAACCCGGAGGAAACCCACACGGACACGGGGAGAACATGGAAACTCCACCCAGATTGGGATTCGAACCGGGAATCCCTAGCGCTGAGAGGCGAACGTGCTAACCACTAAGCCACATAACATTAATAAATACAAACAAGAACGAATCAACTGTAGTCATAACCAAAAACAGTCATTTGTAAATTAAATGAGGCTTTAATAAAAAGCTCCATTTTTGGTAAACAGCATGTTCTGCCAGGAGCACCGGGGCATCTTTAAATAAGTTTTGGGGGGGTTCTCCTGGGTCTCTATTCTAATGAATTTGGCAAATTTTTAAACGATCCAGATTTACAATCTCTTAAATAATTTGTATTTTTACTTTAATAAAGACATTAATTACAGATATTACTTTAATTCACAGTAATGAACAATAAAGTTGACAATATGACTTCACACTCACCCGTATGACTGCGTTTGTGTACCATCAGGACATTAGGGCCGATGCAGATCATCCCACATATATCACACTTCAGTTTTCCGTTGGGAAGGCGGATGGGCCCGGGTGAACCGCTCCCGCCCTGACCAAGCATACCTCCACCAACCTCTCCTCCCACCTCCTCTGCAATTTCCCCCTTATCTTCCTTCCAGCCTTCATCCAGCTCCCCTTTTCTGTCTGCAAGTGGACCGGTACCTGCTTCCTCATCACTGTAAAGCTCCACTTTGATCGAATTTGCTAAATGAAGAAAAAAGGAGCATACAGCGCATGGTTCTTATGCAAATACCAGTTTTACAGACATTATGCTAGATTAAGCCATTATATTTAATTAATATAAGCAATTTGTCGGCTCTCTTAAAAATGACCATGCATTTTTTACATTTTATTTTATGTTTATTACATTTTAGATCTGATTACAGAGGATTAGACTTAGGAGACTGACCACTGACTGAGCGGCTGGGAGAAGAGTGCTGACTGTTAGGAGTGCTTACTGTAGGTCCTCTTATACCGGCAAAAAACTCCCGCTCTGTTGAAGAATCTCCACTGCCTGCAAACAGCGAACCACAATAACCTGATGGAACAACTGAAAGGGTTTACAGTTAATAAAATTAACAGGAAACCTCTGATACCTGACATATAAGAACGGCCATTGCAATCGTCAGCATTCATTCTCACACCAGCTGCCTGGAAAAGAAATGATGGTTTCTTAAGTTAAACTTATTTGACAATCTCTATGCAAATTTCCCATTCTGAAATAAAATTAACAGAATAAAGAAACACAACCCTATAAAAACTCTTTTGGCGAAGCAACAATGAGAATAAAATAACTTTACGTGATTATATTCAATTATTCCAAAAGCAGGAGATTCTATTAATTCTACTTTATAAAACAAAGCTGAATCTTAATAAAAGCCTGGTGTCACTGCCTTGAGCAAATTCTTGATCAGGGTATTAATACAGGCCCGCCCCTTAATGTTTAACCTATCAGAGAGCTGCAAGGGTAAATTGAATGGTGTGTACAAGCAGATTGTTTTATATCCTTATGAAGGAATCAGTGATAGATTGGTGTTATGAATTATTACGTTTACATTACATTTGGTCATTTATTGGACGCTTTTATCCAAAGCGACTTACAAGGTGAGCACCGGGTTCATCACAACATCCCTGCAGCAATAAGGGTTAAGGGTCTTGCTCAAGGACCCACACTGGTAACTTCAGTGGACCTGGGATTTGAACCCCCAACCTTCAGATTGATAGCCCAACACCTTAAACACTGAGCTAAAAAAAAAAAAGGTGTTGGCTGAACTGGACCAAGAACTCAAGAAATCCAACTCAACTGTCCATAGTGCTATTAAGATTACAGTGTTGTAAGTCACAGATAGCAACTGGAAGCAACAACCACCTTAAATGTATAACCTTTACAGGAACATACAACATAAATGTCTTCAGAGACGGGGTGCTACTACATATTACTTAAAAGCTGAAACATGGAAGTCGGCTTATGTGATTAGAATCGATCGGTTCTCCGAGATCAGTATCATTTAAGGAAATGTAGATTAAATTATCGTGGTGCAACCGTAATCTACCTTTAAAACACTGGGCACTCAGCCAGGATGCGCCCTCCATACAGCAATAGTTCATTATAGGGCAGTGAAGTAAACTTGTCATTAGGCCGTGAGATTACACGCCTCTGGGGCACATTACTTCAGATGTTCCTAACTTCTAAAACCCTAATTAACCCAATTCCTGGAAGAGCGGGTGAACACAGGGGCACATTAAAGAGCAGAGGCTCCTTCCTGCCTTTCTGATTCGTTCTGTTAGCAAATACGATTAAATACAATGTACTGTTTATGAGGGAAGACCAGAGATAATATTATCATTGATTTATATATATATATATATATATATATATATATATATATATATATATATACATATATTCATTCATTATCTCCTGCTTTATCCTCTATTGGGGTGGGGTTCCCCATGCCCATCCAGGGGAGAGCGTCTCGGGCGCTGGGCAGATACACCCAGGACAGGGCGCCAATCCATCGCTGACCACACACTCGCTCACACAGACACACTCTATATGGGGCAATTTGGAGAATTCAATTGACTTGATCCATGTTTTTTGGACTGTGGGAGGAAACCGGAGAACCCGGAGGAAACCCACGCAGACACGGGGAGAACATGGAAACTCCACCCAGATGGGGATTCGAACCGGGAATCCCTAGCGCTGAGAGGCGGACGTGCTGACCACTAAGCCACCATATGTACAGTATATATATGCCCAGCGATGGATTGGCGCCCTGTCCTGGGTGTATCTGCCCAGCGCCCGAGACATTCTCCCCTGGATGGGCATGGGGAACCCCACCGCGACCCTAATAGAGGATAAAGCGGGAGATAATAAATGAATATATATATATATATATATATATATATATATATATATATATATATATATATATATATATATTAAGCTTGCACTGTTCTCATGTTGTTGTGAAAGGCGTGCCCTGCACTCATTACTGTTATCGATTCTAAACAAACTGAGCACGCCGGCATTATTATACAACAACATTATAGAAAACGTACAAGTTTTTAATTAAAATCACTCAGGTCCTGCACGCGCGAGCCGAAAGTGAACTTTAATTTAGGGCCAAACACAAAATGACACGAAAAAGCACAGAACACTAAGAACGCGCGAAGACACGCGCTGACAGACAAACCGAAGCGATATGCGGCACCATCTTAAACCTTTACACGTTACAAAAAGTCTCCCGGACAACTTTAAAAAAATATATATATACAGAATATAAGAAGCGCTATTCTCTAACGGCGGTGACATGTGTCACGTCTGAGGCGCATCGATACTCACATCCCGGCGGAACTCCAAACGACTCCTCTATTCGGCGCGGAGTGCACTACGTAGGGCGCTGAGACCATCCCTATGTTCCCTACCTAGTGCGCCGGTAGAGGGGGCTGGCGTGCGTTTGGAACGGGGCCGCGTCTTGTCGAGGCGAAGCGGCTAGCCCGCGCGGCTAAAGGCGCTAACGAAACGCGACAGTTCGGAGAGAAAGACAGAAAAAACGAGCCCGCGCTGACACAAAGCGACCGCGGGGACGACGTTCGATCACCGGGTCAGCCTCTGACAGCCGCCGCCGCCGTCCGCGTCCCGGCCCGGCTGGACATGTCGAGCGGAGCGCGGTGATGTTTCTGCTCAGCCCGCTGGCGTTGCTATGGCAGCCAGCGCTCTCCCGATGCCGTTTAGCTTAGCGAGCGTTAGCCGCGACCTAAACTTCCCCCCAAACGGCCCGCATCCCGCACCCCGCCCTCCACAACGACACCCGCCCCGAGCCCGGCTCCCGGCCGCGCACACGGAGCCGGCCCGCTTACCTGGCGAGCGGCTCGGGGGGGAGGCTTCAGAGATCAGCGGCGCGGTTTGTTTTCTCGGGCGAAGGCAGCATCTCCGGGATCTTTACCTGGAATCCCAAACAACTTCCGGGCCTGTGCTGGGATCCAGACTCGACTAATCCATCCCGGTCGTTTCGGTTTCTCGGCGACCGGCGGACGATCCCCACGCGGACATCAGCGACGCTCATTCATCCATTCATCCATTATCTCCCGCTTTGTCCTCTATTAGGGTCGCGGTCGCCCATCCAGGGGAGAACGTCTCGGGCGCTGGGCAGATAGACCCAGGACAGGGCGCCAATCCATCGCTGGACACACACACACTCTATAGGGGGCAATTTGGAGAACTTGATCCATGTTTTTGGATCAACCCGGAGGAAACCCACGCGGACACGGGGAGAACATGGAAACTCGGGGATTCGAAATGGGAATCCCTAGTGCTGAGAGGAGAACATGCTAAACCACTAAACCACCGTGCCGGTGGTTAGTTCATTCATTCATTATCTTCCGCTTTCTATATTAGGGTCGCGGGGTGGTTCCCCATGCCCATCCAGGGAGAATGTCTCGGGCGCTGGGCAGATAGACCCAGGACAGGACACCAACCCATCGCTGGGCACACACTCACTCACACAGACACACTCTATATGGGGCAATTTGGAGAACTCAATTGACTTGTTCCATGTTTTTGGACTGTGGGAGGAAACCGGAGAACCCGGAGGAAACCCACGCTGACACGGGGAGAACATGGAAACTCCACCCAGATGGGGATTCGAACCGGGAATCCCTAGCGCTGAGAGGAGAACATGCTAAACCACTAAGCCACCGTGCCGCCCAATTTATTAGTTCATTCATTCATTATCTTCCGCTTTATCCTCTATTAGGGTCGTGGTGGGGTTCCCCATGCCCATCCAGGGAGAACGTCTCAAGTGCTGGGCAGATAGACCCAGGACAGGGCGCCAATCTATCGCTGGGCACACACTTACTCACACAGACATAGGGGGCAATTTGGAAAATTCAATTGACTTGATCCATGTTTTTGGACTGTGGGAGGAAACCGGAGAACCCGGAGGAAACCCACGCGGACACGGGGCGAACATGGAAACTCCACCCAGATGGGGATTTGAACCGGGAATCCCTAGCGCTGAGAGGAGAACATGCCAACCACTACGCCGCCCTTCTCATGATCTCTTTACCTCAAAATTACTGAGGTTACCAGATTTGATTTGTTCTTTTTTTTTTTTTTTTTTTTTTACACATACACTGCTTTACCACCATCCATCCATCCATTATCTTCCGCTTTATCCTATATTAGGGTCATGGGGAGGGGGGGGGTTCCCCATGCCCATCCAGGGGAGAACGTTTCAGGCGCTGGGCAGACACACCCAGAACAGGACGCCAATCCATCACTCACACACTCATACACACACATACACACTAACACACTGCCCATGTTTACATATTTAACCCACCAATTAACCAATCCGTCTCATCTCATCTCATTATGCTCATTCATGGGAAAATGTTCCACCCAGGACAGGGCACCACCAGAGGGCACACACTGTATATATATATAGGGGCAATTTAGAACAGCACATCAAATGTTTTGTGCGCTGGGCAGATACACCCAGGAGACACAGGTGTATCTGCAAACTCACTTACACACAAACCTTTAAAATAGTGTAGACAGCATTTTGTGATGTTACTGAATTCAACCGTGAAATCTCACACATTATTATTAATGATAATGTGTCTTTAATGTCGTCATTTCCACAGTAAAATGCGATTCCAGAACATTACATTTACAATCCAGATTTCATTTGAGACTAAACAGCTAATAAACATATAAAAGCTGAAACAAAAAAAAACATTAATGACTTTTTGATAATTAATGAAGGTAACGCATAAAGATGATTTGTGAAAAAATGAATGCTCTCTGTAACCACTGGATGGCAGACTTCTACAAGCAACCAGCACAAGGGCTGAAACTATTGTATGTACAGTATGGACTAATTAGGACACAATCCTAATTAATGTCCATGTCCTCAGTTCCACTTACCCAAAAGATGGCTACAAGGACTACAAATCCGCCCACCAAAATTGTACCTGTTCTGTGATGGTAACAAGAAAACAGATGGACTACAGTCTGTAATTGTAAACTACAAAGTCTATCTATATGATAAGTGGAGGAAATAGAGAATGAAGCAAGAAGGGGGTGTCCAAGCTTTTAACTGTATATATATATATAATTCATTCATTCATTATCTCCCGCTTTATCCTCTATTAGGGTCGCGGTGGGGTTCCCCATGCCCATCCAGGGGAGAACGTCTCAGGCGCTGGGCAGATACACTCAGGACGGCGCCAATCCATCGCTGGACACACACTCACTCACACACACACTCTATATGGGGGGGTATATAATTTGAAGAATTCAATTGACTTGATCCATGTTTTTGGACTGTGGGAGGAAACCGAAGAACCCGGAGGGAACCCACGCGGACACGGGGAGAACATGGAAACATGGAAACTCCACCCAGATGGGGATTCGAACCGGGAATCCCTAGTGCTGAGAGGCGAACGTGCAACCACTAAGCCACCGTGCCGCCTATAATATATATATATATATATATATATATCATTCATTCATTCATTATCTCCCACTTTATCCTCTGTTAGGGTCGCGGTGGGGTTCCCCATGCCCATCCAGGGGAGAACGTCTCGGGCGCTGGGCAGATACACTCAGGACAGGGCACCAATCCATCGCTGGGCACACACTCACAGACACACTCTATATGGGGGGGTATATAATTTGGAGAATTCAGTTGACTTGATCCATGTTTTTGAACTGTGGGAGGAAACTGGAGAACCCGGAGGAAACTCACGCAGACACGGGGAGAACATGGAAACTCCACCCAGATGGGGATTCGAACCGGGAATCCCTAGTGCTGAGAGGCGAACGTGCTGACCACTAAGCCACGTGCCGCCTATATATATATATATATATATATATACAGTAACTGTATTTATGTCCATTAAAACCATTTCAACCAAAATAAAAATAAAGAATTTTACTTGCAGTCTATTTTAGCTTATTTAGATTCTAACATTCTAATGGGAGTTTTGAGTCATCACTCCCCTTTTTGAGCCTTATGCCTCTGAAGCAGTATCTCATAAGCCTCCTGTATTTTAATGAACATCTCCTCTGCCTGCTCTTGTTGTTTGGGGTTCCGATCTGGATGCCATAATTTAGCCAGTTCTCTGTAGCTATGCGTGACCTCCTCGAACGTAGCTCCTTCAGAGATGGATAGCACCTGGAACAGTAGAGAACAGTGACACATTGTTCACATTAACTCTTATTTTTAAGTGACTTTACATTTACATTTGTTTATGTAGCAGATGATTCTATCCAAAGCGACTCACAAGTATCCCAACTTGGTTGGGTTCAAAACACAGGGTTCACCATACAGCACCCCAGGAGAAATGACGGTAAGGACTTTGCTGAAGTCTCCACCCTGGTAACTTCAGTGGACCTGGGATTTGAACTCACAACCTTCCAATTGAAAGCCCAACACCCGAACCATTATTAGAGACAGTTGTAGGCCTGCGGCACGGTGGCTTAGTGGTTAGCACGTTCGCCTCTCAGCGCTAGGGATTCCCGGTTCGAATCCCCATCTGGGTGGAGTTTCCATGTTCTCCCCGTGTCCACGTGGGTTTCCTCCGGGTTCTCCGGTTTCCTCCCACAGTCCAAAAACATGGATCAAGTCAATTGAGTTCTCCAAATCGCCCCATATAGAGTGTGTCTGCGTGAGTGAGTGTGTGCCCAGCGATAGGTTGGCGCCCTGTCCTGGGTCTATCTGCCCAGCGCCCGAAACATTCTCCCCTGGATGGGCATGGGGAACCCCACCGCGACCCTAATATAGAATAAAACGGAAGATAATGAATGAATGAACTAATAAATTGGGTGGTGGTTTAGAGGTTTAGCATGTTCTCCTCTCAGCACTAGGGATTCCCCATATAGAGGATATATGACCCTAATAGAGGATAAAGTGGAAGATAATGGATGAATGAATGAGTTTAATCAAAAGAATGTTATTTCATCAGGGAGTAATCTTAAAACTATTTGTTTCTATTTTTATCTGACCTCTATGTGAAGGACTATGTGTAAATGCCATGCCATTTATTTTGTTCTTAACCAGACTGGACATATAACGAATGGTGGTCATTACTTGACTTGTCATTGTACTTATTGCATACTGCCACAACAATGGACCTCAGTAAAACCGGATTTCTATATAAGCCAGTTTCACCTTATGCCACTAGTTTGTTTCTTTCTGCTTCATACCTGCTCAGGGTGTGAGCTGATTAAGCCGCAGCCCTCATAAATGTGAAGCATTGCTTTGTGCTTCGGAACTGTACTGGGTTTTGTGCAAGCAACAGTCAGATAATTATGCACCGTCAGCAGCATGCATACTTGAGTAATAAGAATATACCAAAAGTATACCTCTTAGGATTGCAAGCTGGTTTGATCTCATGTTTTTGGCCTCACCTTCATTGCCTCAGTCTCTCTCTTGCTGTATTCATTCAGAAGGATTTCTAAAACCTTTTTCCAGCTCTCCTCATAGTAACTCCCCCCAGTCAGAGCACACAAGATCCGGTATGGCAACAACAGCATGTACTCCATGGCCCCTCTGAGCCATGGAAGGAACCAAAACATGTCGAGAAGAGCGGCAACACAATCTGAGATGTAGTACAACGTGACTGTAGTGTTGTGAAAAATACAGTATCCCAAAGGAGCTGAGAAGGCCAACAGAGCTAGACTGATGCGATAGAGACGGGGCCCTAGAGAACAGAGAACAGAATGAAAAGACAAAATAGGTTTGCTTGGGATACACACAGAGCAAATACAAGTTTATTTACACAGATAATTCACCGAAAAGGGGCGGCACGGTGGCTTAGTGGTCAGCACGTTCGTCTCCCGGTGCTAGGGATTCCCGGTTCGAATCCCAATCTGGGTGGAGTTTCCCCGTGGATGTTCTCCCCGTGTCCGTGTGGGTTTCCTCCGGGTGCTCCAGTCCAAAAACATGGATCAAGTCAATTGAGTTCTCCAAATTGCCCCATATAGAGTGTGTCTGTGTGTGTGAGTGTGCTCCCAGCGATGGATTGGCGCCCTGTCCTGGGTCTATCTGCCCAGCGCCTGAAACGTTCTCCCCTGGATGGGCATGGGGAACCCGACCCTAATAGAGGATAAAGCGGAAGATAATGAATGAATGAATGAATGAATTCACTGAAAAGATTGAACCAGGTTTAGATTATTGAAGATTCTGGGATAATTATCTTACAAACCAACGCATTCATTCATTCATTCATTCATTCATTCATTCATTCATCATCTCCCGCTTTTATCCTCTATTAGGGTCGCGGTGGGGTTCCCCATGCCCATCCAGGGGAGAACGTCTCGGGCGCTGGGCAGATACACCCAGGACAGGGTGCCAATCCATCGCTGGGTATCATATACACATCTAAAGTTTAAAAACCAAATGTGAATGCAATAAAACGATTTCTGTATGGTGTCTGGATAAGATGAAAATGTATAATGTATCTAATGTTTTAATGAGTTTTGCACATGTGTAGAGAACATACCAAACTGCACACAGCCACTAACTCGGGGTGAGGTTCAGATTTTTCAAAAAACTTAATCAAACAATATTTAACATACTGTTTTAACTTGTTTAACCCGAGTTCTGTTTTTAAATAAAAAAATAAATAAAAAAAACTGGCGGCACGGTGGTTTAGTGGTTAGCATGTTCTCCTCTCAGCGCTAGGGATTCCCGGTTCGAATCCCCATCTGGGTGGAGTTTCCATGTTCTCCCCGTGTCTGCGTGGGTTTCCTCCGGGTTCTCCGGTTTCCTCCCACAGTCCAAAAATACGGATCAAGTCAATTGAATTCTCAAAATTGCCCCATATAGAGTGTGTCTGTGTGAGTGAGTGTGTGCCCAGCGATGGATTGGCGTCCTGTCCTGGGTCTATCTGCCCAGCGCCCGAGACGTTCTCCCCTGGATGGACATGGGAACCCCACCGCAACCCTAATAGAGGATGAAGCGGGAGATAATGAATGAATGAATGAATGAATGAATATGGGGCGGCATGGTGACTAAATGGTTAGCGCGTTCGCCTCTCAGCACTAGGGATTCCCGGTTTGAATCCCCATCTGGGTGGAGTTTCCATGTTCTCCCCGTGTCTGCGTGGGTTTCCTCCGGGTTCTCCGGTTTCCTCCCACAGTCCAAAAACATCTCAAAATTGCCCCATATAGAGTGTGTCTGTGTGAGTGAGTGTGTGCCCAGCGATGGATTGGCGCCCTGTCCTGGGTGTATCTGCCCAGCGCCCAAAACGTTCTCCTCTGGATGGGCATGGGGAACCCCCCCGCGACCCTAATAGAGGATAAAGCGGGAGATAATGAATGACTGAATGTAAAAAAATTTTTTATTGCATTGTGTTCAGCGCTTAAAGAGCATGTGACTGAACCACACCCTACAGCAGTTTAGATCTTGCCTAATGAAAAAATCTGGCTAAATGTTCAAAGCCACAACAAAAACAACACAAATTAAAAAAATTGTATTGATTCAGACGATCATTAAGATGTATTTCTGATGATCATACCTACATGTAGAGCTGCTGACAGCACATGTTCCGTTCAGAAGCTTCACTTGGATCCAGAGATAGAAATGTGGCAGTACAATATGCCATATATTTCTGTTTCAAACCTGTTCCTCAGTAATGTTGCACTACAAAAAAAGCAGTGTCAAATATTGTTCTTTACTCCCAAATCTGTAAACAGCACTAAAATCAAAGGCTTTCCAATTGGACGTGTTTCTTTTTGGACTTTGAACTTTGGAATATGACGTTACTGCTGCTGTCACTGTTATGGAGGTTTAAACATGAAAGGTTTAGGCTCTGCTTAATGAACTTTAACACAACTTGCCATAATTAGATTACACTCACTGATTAGAGAGGTCTGTCTGACCTTTGTTCTAAAACGCCTGTAAAAACCCTAAAGTATTCAAGATAATCTATATTTTGGTGACTGTTTCTGATGTCCATGTCTTTCTGATGTCTTTTAAACCATTTTGTTCATGTCTTTGCACATAAACAATGTTTTATTTTATTATTATTTATTATTTATTATTATTATTATTATTATTATTATTATTATTATTATTATCTTCCGCGGGCACGATGGCTTAGTGGTCAGCACGTTCGCCTCTCAGCACTAGGGATTCCCGGTTCGAATCCCCATCTGGGTGGAGTTTCCATGTTCTCCCCGTGTCCGCATGGGTTTCCTCCGGGTTCTCCGGTTTCCTCCCACAGTCCAAAAACATGGATCAAGTCAATTGAGCTCTCCAAATTGCCCCGTGTAGAGTGTGTTTGTGTGCATGTGTGTGTGTGTGCCCAGCGATGGATTGGCGCCCTGTTCTGGGTGTATCTGCCCGGCGTCCGAGGCGTTCTCCCCTGGATGGGCATGGGGAACCCCCCCGCGACCCTAAAATAGGATAAAGCGGAAGATAATGAATGAATGAATGAATTATCTTCCGCTTAATTTTCATGGGGGTTTTGGAGGGGGGGGCAGTTAATTATTAATTATTAGAATCAGATCTCCTCTATGACAAGCACATCATTCCACAATATTCATATAAACACACAAACTACAAAATGATTATGTAGCTGTAAGAGTGATTCACACACTGATCAACACATCAGCTGCTAAAGGATGATTTGTTTAATGTAAAGTAACATAGCACTCGAGGACACACATTATCAGCCAGATTCCAGTCTGAGCCGTATTCTATAATTTGTATGGGGTCTTTCAGCAACCCCCAAATGTGTGTTTATACAGCAGCGAGAGGATTTCAGCATGCCAAACATTCCACAAATTGCCACAAAGGCAAGTCTTTTTTTATAGAACTGCATGAATTCACAGTTTCAACAAAGATACAGATTGTGATTTCACTGCCTTATTTTATAAAATTTAAATACAATAAATGTTGGACCAGCTCAAAAAAATTTTTTTTTAATCACGCGCTCACTCACTGTCGCAGCTGTCATGATGGTTAGATGATAAGATGGTATATATGACCAGTCTTTGCTTTTCAACCAATATTACAAAATCACAAGCACCTTCTCAACTAGGTTTCTCAACTAACTTTTTTTAATATAATTTTTCATTCATTCATTATCTCCCGCTTTATCCTCTATTAGGGTCGCGGTGGGGTTCCCCATGTCCATCCAGGGGAGAATGTCTCGGGCGCTGGGCAGATACACCCAGGACAGGGCGCCAATCCATCGCTGGGCACACACTCACTCACACAGACACACTCTATATGGGGCAATTTGGAGAATTCAATTGACTTGATCCATGTTTTTGGACTGTGGGAGGAAACCGGAGAACCCGGAGGAAACCCACGCGGACAAGGGGAGAACATGGAAACAGATGGTGATTCGAACCGGGAATACCTAGCGCTGAGAGGCGAACGTGCAACCATTAAGCCACCGTGCCGCCTTTTATATAATTTATCATGTTTAAATAACTGAAATGTGGAATAAAAACAACAAATAAAACAACTTAAAAATTATCCAAATATTAGTTTCCCCTGCACTCAATAGTGCTATCACTCCCGAGCACCAATGACTGCTGTTGCTGCTCAAACCACATAGAGGTGGTGAGTTATCCTAAGGCTGTTCCTTCACAAACTTGTGAATATAAAGTTATATTGTTTTCATCTGTTAATAGTACTGTATACATAATTAAAAACACTTAGTTGGAACAGCGTATACATTTTAATCCATGTACAGCATTTGATTGGTCAACATCTGATTAAACAGCATTTTTAGCTTTTACTTTTTAGCCACATGTTAAATGAAGGTATACAATCTGGCGAACAATTATGATTCTAAACCATTATTGTTTATGTACCAGAGTTCTGTTCTACTTCTGCATCAAAGCCAAGACTATACACTATCTCCTCATAACTATTTTGGTGTCATTGGTGTGTTTTGAATAACACACACCCACAGGGCATCTGGTCAGTGGACAATCCCTTTCCATTACAGGATGGAGCTGTGGGTTGGGTGGGGGATGTTGTGTCTAAGAACAGATGGACGACTGTATCAGCACGGCTCCTGCAACCCAGTCTCTTTAATATTGTCTATTGGGGATCAAGGGAGATGTTAACCTAAATACAAGCCTTATATTTTAAATTAAAATGGTGTTAATATGCAACAATCAGGTTTGATGAATTTACAGTAAAGTTGGTTTTCTGCATAACTTCTGACTTGTGGTGTTCTCATTTGGATAAAAGCGTCTGCTAAATGACTAAATGTAAATGTAACTGAGCATTTCACACGATTACAATTTTCTAATAATTTAGATTAATATATAATGAAAACATTTGTCATTATTTCTTACAAAACTATTAAGGTTTTTTTAATTGATATTTTTAAGTGAGGGGCGGCATGGTGGCTTAGTGGTTAGCACGTTCACCTCTCAGCGCTAGGGATTCCCAGTTCGAATCCCCATCTGGGTGGAGTTTCCATGTTCTCTCCGTGTCCGCGTGGGTTTCCTCCGGGTTCTCCGGTTTCCTCCCACAGTCCAAAAACATGGATCAAGTCAAATTGTTAATATGCAACTGAACATGATTTCAATTTTCTAATAATTTATTCATTCATTCATTATCTCCTGCTTTATCCTCTATTAGGGTCGCGGTGGGGTTCCCCATGCCCATCCAGGGGAGAACATCTTGGGCGCTGGGCAGATAGACCCAGGACAGGGCGCCAATCCATCGCTGGGCACACACTCACTCACACAGACACACTGTATATGGGGCAATTTTGAGAATTCAATTGACTTGATCTATGTTTTTGGACTGTGGGAGGAAACCGGAGAACCCGGAGGAAACCCACGCGGACACGGGGAGAACATGGAAACTCCACCCAGATGGGGATTCGAACCGGGAATCCCTAGCGCCGAGAGGCGAACGTGCTGACCACTAAGCCACCGTGCCGCCTCTAATAATTTATATAAATATATAATGAAAACATTTGGCATTATTTCTTACAAAACTATTCAGGTATTTTTTCATTTTAATTGATATTTTGAAGTGGCTTAGTGGTTTAGCATGTTCTCCTCTCAGCACTAGGGATTCCCGGTTCGAATCCCTATCTGGGTGGAGTCTCCATGTTCTCCCCGTGTCCGTGTGGGTTTCCTCCGGGTTCTCCGGTTTCCTCCCACAGTCCAAAAACATGGATCAAGTCAATTGAGCTCTCCAAATTGCCCCGTGTAGAGTGTGTTTGTGTGCATGTGTGTGTGTGTGCCCAGCGATGGATTGGCGCCCTGTTCTGGGTGTATCTGCCCGGCGTCCGAGGCGTTCTCCCCTGGATGGGCATGGGGAACCCCCCCGCGACCCTAAAATAGGATAAAGCGGAAGATAATGAATGAATGAATGAATTATCTTCCGCTTAATTTTCATGGGGGTTTTGGAGGGGGGGGCAGTTAATTATTAATTATTAGAATCAGATCTCCTCTATGACAAGCACATCATTCCACAATATCCATATAAACACACAAACTACAAAATGATTATGTAGCTGTAAGAGTGATTCACACACTGATCAACACATTAGCTGCTAAAGGATGATTTGTTTAATGTAAAGTAACATAGCACTCGAGGACACACATTATCAGCCAGATTCCAGTCTGAGCCGTATTCTATAATTTGTATGGGGTCTTTCAGCAACCCCCAAATGTGTGTTTATACAGCAGCGAGAGGATTTCAGCATGCCAAACATTCCACAAATTGCCACAAAGGCAAGTCTTTTTTTTATAGAACTGCATGAATTCACAGTTTCAACAAAGATACAGATTGTGATTTCACTGCCTTATTTTATAAAATTTAAATACAATAAATGTTGGACCAGCTCAAAAAAAATTTTTTTTAATCACGCGCTCACTCACTGTCGCAGCTGTCATGATGGTTAGATGATAAGATGGTATATATGACCAGTCTTTGCTTTTCAACCAATATTACAAAATCACAAGCACCTTCTCAACTAGGTTTCTCAACTAACTTTTTTTAATATAATTTTTCATTCATTCATTATCTTCCGCTTTATCCTCTATTAGGGTCGCGGTGGGGTTCCCCATGTCCATCCAGGGGAGAATGTCTCGGGCGCTGGGCAGATACACCCAGGACAGGGCGCCAATCCATCGCTGGGCACACACTCACTCACACAGACACACTCTATATGGGGCAATTTGGAGAATTCAATTGACTTGATCCATGTTTTTGGACTGTGGGAGGAAACCGGAGAACACGGAGGAAACCCACGCGGACAAGGGGAGAACATGGAAACAGATGGTGATTCGAACCGGGAATCCCTAGCGCTGAGAGGCGAACGTGCAACCATTAAGCCACCGTGCCGCCTTTTATATAATTTATCATGTTTAAATAACTGAAATGTGGAATAAAAACAACAAATAAAACAACTTAAAAATTATCCAAATATTAGTTTCCCCTGCACTCAATAGTGCTATCACTCCCAAACACCAATGACTGCTGTTGCTGCTCAAACCACATAGAGGTGGTGAGTTATCCTAAGGCTGTTCCTTCACAAACTTGTGAATATAAAGTTATATTGTTTTCATCTGTTAATAGTACTGTATACATAATTAAAAACACTTAGTTGGAACAGCGTATACATTTTAATCCATGTACAGCATTTGATTGGTCAACATCTGATTTAACAACATTTTTAGCTTTTACTTTTTAGCCACATGTTAAATGAAGGTATACAATCTGGCGAACAATTATGATTCTAAACCATTATTGTTTATGTACCAGAGTTCTGTTCTACTTCTGCATCAAAGCCAAGACTATACACTATCTCCTCATAACTATTTTGGTGTCATTGGTGTGTTTTGAATAACACACACCCACAGGGCATCTGGTCAGTGGACAATCCCTTTCCATTACAGGATGGAGCTGTGGGTTGGGTGGGGGATGTTGTGTCTAAGAACAGATGGACGACTGTATCAGCACGGCTCCTGGAACCCAGTCTCTCTAATATTGTCTATTGGGGATCAAGGGAGATGTTAACCTAAATACAAGCCTTATATTTTAAATTAAAATGGTGTTAATATGCAACAATCAGGTTTGATGAATTTACAGTAAAGTTGGTTTTCTGCATAACTTCTGACTTGTGGTGTTCTCATTTGGATAAAAGCGTCTGCTAAATGACTAAATGTAAATGTAACTGAGCATTTCACACGATTACAATTTTCTAATAATTTAGATTAATATATAATGAAAACATTTGTCATTATTTCTTACAAAACTATTAAGGTTTTTTTAATTGATATTTTTAAGTGAGGGGCGGCATGGTGGCTTAGTGGTTAGCACGTTCACCTCTCAGCGCTAGGGATTCCCAGTTCGAATCCCCATCTGGGTGGAGTTTCCATGTTCTCTCCGTGTCCGCGTGGGTTTCCTCCGGGTTCTCCGGTTTCCTCCCACAGTCCAAAAACATGGATCAAGTCAAATTGTTAATATGCAACTGAACATGATTTCAATTTTCTAATAATTTATTCATTCATTCATTATCTCCTGCTTTATCCTCTATTAGGGTCGCGGTGGGGTTCCCCATGCCCATCCAGGGGAGAACATCTTGGGCGCTGGGCAGATAGACCCAGGACAGGGCGCCAATCCATCGCTGGGCACACACTCACTCACACAGACACACTCTATATGGGGCAATTTTGAGAATTCAATTGACTTGATCCATGTTTTTGGACTGTGGGAGGAAACCGGAGAACACGGAGGAAACCCACGCGGACAAGGGGAGAACATGGAAACAGATGGTGATTCGAACCGGGAATCCCTAGCGCTGAGAGGCGAACGTGCAACCATTAAGCCACCGTGCCGCCTTTTATATAATTTATCATGTTTAAATAACTGAAATGTGGAATAAAAACAACAAATAAAACAACTTAAAAATTATCCAAATATTAGTTTCCCCTGCACTCAATAGTGCTATCACTCCCAAACACCAATGACTGCTGTTGCTGCTCAAACCACATAGAGGTGGTGAGTTATCCTAAGGCTGTTCCTTCACAAACTTGTGAATATAAAGTTATATTGTTTTCATCTGTTAATAGTACTGTATACATAATTAAAAACACTTAGTTGGAACAGCGTATACATTTTAATCCATGTACAGCATTTGATTGGTCAACATCTGATTTAACAACATTTTTAGCTTTTACTTTTTAGCCACATGTTAAATGAAGGTATACAATCTGGCGAACAATTATGATTCTAAACCATTATTGTTTATGTACCAGAGTTCTGTTCTACTTCTGCATCAAAGCCAAGACTATACACTATCTCCTCATAACTATTTTGGTGTCATTGGTGTGTTTTGAATAACACACACCCACAGGGCATCTGGTCAGTGGACAATCCCTTTCCATTACAGGATGGAGCTGTGGGTTGGGTGGGGGATGTTGTGTCTAAGAACAGATGGACGACTGTATCAGCACGGCTCCTGGAACCCAGTCTCTCTAATATTGTCTATTGGGGATCAAGGGAGATGTTAACCTAAATACAAGCCTTATCTTTTAAATTAAAATGTTGTTAATATGCAACAATCAGGTTTGATGAATTTACAGTAAAGTTGGTTTTCTGCATAACTTCTGACTTGTGGTGTTCTCATTTGGATAAAAGCGTCTGCTAAATGACTAAATGTAAATGTAACTGAGCATTTCACACGATTACAATTTTCTAATAATTTAGATAAATATATAATGAAAACATTTGTCATTATTTCTTACAAAACTATTAAGGTTTTTTTAATTGATATTTTTAAGTGAGGGGCGGCATGGTGGCTTAGTGGTTAGCACGTTCCCCTCTTAGTGGTAGGGATTCCCAGTTCGAATCCCCATCTGGGTGGAGTTTCCATGTTCTCTCCGTGTCCGCGTGGGTTTCCTCCGGGTTCTCCGGTTTCCTCCCACAGTCCAAAAACATGGATCAAGTCAAATTGTTAATATGCAACTGAACATGATTTCAATTTTCTAATAATTTATTCATTCATTCATTATCTCCTGCTTTATCCTCTATTAGGGTCGCGGTGGGGTTCCCCATGCCCATCCAGGGGAGAACATCTTGGGCGCTGGGCAGATAGACCCAGGACAGGGCGCCAATCCATCGCTGGGCACACACTCACTCACACAGACACACTCTATATGGGGCAATTTTGAGAATTCAATTGACTTGATCTATGTTTTTGGACTGTGGGAGGAAACCGGAGAACCCGGAGGAAACCCACGCGGACACGGGGAGAACATGGAAACTCCATCCAGATGGGGATTCGAACCGGGAATCCCTAGCGCCGAGAGGCGAACGTGCTGACCACTAAGCCACCGTGCCGCCTCTAATAATTTAGATAAATATATAATGAAAACATTTGGCATTATTTCTAACAAAACTATTTAGGTATTTTTAATTTTAATTGATATTTTGAAGAGAGGGCGGCACGGTGGCTTAGTGGTCAGCACGTTCGCCTCTCAGCGCTAGCGATTACCAGTTCGAATCCCCATCTGGGTGGAGTCTCCATGTTCTCCCCGTGTCTGCGTGGGTTTCCTCCGGGTTCTCCGGTTTCCTCCCACAGTCCAAAAACATGGATCAAGTCAATTGAATTCTCAAAATTGCCCCATATAGAGTGTGTCTGTGTGAGTGAGTGTGTGCCCAGCGATGGATTGGCGCCCTGTCCTGGGTCTATCTGCCCAGCGCCTGAGACGTTCTCCCCTGGATGGGCATGGGGAACCCCACCGCGACCCTAATAGAGGACAAACCGGGAGATAATGAATAAATGAATGAATGAAGCTTTTATTTTCATGTGATTTTAGTTTCATTAATGGCAACACGTGTGACTAATCTACTAATTGGTGCGAGTTGTTACAGATACACAAGCCATTAAATGTTTCTGATGTATCCCCATCTGGGTGGAGTTTCCATGTTCTCCCCGTGTCTGCGTGGGTTTCCTCCGGGTTCTCCGGTTTCCTCCCACAGTCCAAAAACATGGATCAAGTCAATTGAATGCTCCAAATTGCCCCATATAGAGTGTGTCTGTGTGAGTGAGTGTGTGCCCAGCGATGGATTGGCGCCCTGTCCTGGGTCTATCTGCCCAGCGCCCGAGACGTTCTCCCCTGGATGGGCATGGGGAACCCCACTGCGACCCTAATAGAGGATAAAGCGGGAGATAATGGATGATATTTTGAAGTGAGCGTTGTTTACACGGTTGGTGCAGATTAAGCCACGCCCACACGGTTTTAAATCGTTAAAACTCCGCCCCTTTTCGTCGTCGTGCTTTAGCTCAGCCCCTCGGCACCGCGCTGTGAATGGAACGCGGGGTCGGTGCGAATGAAAGTTGCGTCTGTCGGTTTTAGTTGTTTGATGTTTTTACACAGTTTAGTTTAAATGTGAAAACTTTGCGGGAGCGGGAGTTTAGCTCGCAGACTTTTTTCCCTGAAGCGACGCTGCAGACGCGGGGCGCCGCGTTCAGAACGCTTCAGCTCCAGCAGATGATCTTCATTTAGAACGTCGGCACTTTGAAGCGTTTCGGGGGATATGAGCTGGAGGATGGAGACCGACGACGACGTGTCGATCAGAGAGCAGCTGTTCCACGATCGAGTCCGAGAGATAATCGTGAGTTTTGTGCTTTGTTCTGATGTTCCATCTGCTTTGCGTTGTTTACGTTCGAATGGAAATACGATTAAAATCCGCCACGTTACGTTACTATGGGCAACGGTGGCTTAGTGGTTGGCATGTTCTCCTCTCAGCGCTAGGAATTCCCGGTACGAATCCCCATCTGGGTGGAGTTTCCATGTTCTCCCCGTGTTCGCGTGGGTGCCCTCCGGGTTCTCCGGTTTCCTCCCACAGTCCAAAAACATGGATCAAGTCAATTGAATTCTCCAAATTGCCCCATATAGAGTGTGTCTGTGTGAGTGAGTGTGTGCCCAGCGATGGATTGGCGCCCTGTCCTGGGTCTATCTGCCCAGCGCCTGAGACGTTCTCCCCTGGATGGGCATGGGGAACCCCACCGCGACCCTAATAGAGGATAAAGTGGAAGATAATGGATGGATCTGTAACACAGACGGCACGGGGGCTTAGTGGTTGGCATGTTCTCCTCTCAGCGCTAGGAATTCCCGGTTCGAATCCCCATCTGGGTGGAGTTTCCATGTTCTCCCCGTGTTCGCGTGGGTTTCCTCCGGGTCCTCCGGGTTCTCCGGTTTCCTCCCACAGTCTAAAAACATGGATCAAGTCAATTGAATTCTCCAAAATTGCCCCATATAGTATAGAGTGTGTCTGTGTGAGTGAGTGTGTGCCCAGCGATAGATTGGTGCCCTGTCCTGGGTGTATCTGCCCAGCTACCGAAACGTTCTCCCCTGTATGGGCTCGGGGAACCCCCCCTGTGACCCTAATATAGGATACAGCGGAAGATAGTGGATGGATGGATCTGTAATACAGGCGGCACGGTGGCTTAGTGGTTTTGCACGTTCTCCTCTCAGCGCTAGGGATTCCCGGTTCGAATCCCCATCTGAGTGGAGTTTCCATGTTCTCCCCGTGTTCGCGTGGGTTTCCTCCGGGTCTGGTTTCCTCCCACAATTGAATTTGTCAAATTACCCCATGTATAGTGTGTGTGTGAGAGTGAGTGTGTGTGCCCAGCGATAGATTGGCACCCTGTCCTGGGTGTATCTACCCAGCGCCCGAAACGTTCTCCCCTGGATGGGCATGCTGAACCCACCCCTCCGTGACCCTAATAGAGTGTGTGTGTGTGTGTGTACACACTTGTGTGTATGTGTAAAATCTATCTATATACACATACACACAAACACACATGGGTGTGTATTCATAGACGTCTATGTATGTATGTATACGTGTGTGTGTACGATACCAACTGGATGGACTTATCATTGATACAGTAAATAAAGCAATGAGGGTGAAGGGCCCTGCTCTGGGACCCACACTGGAAACTTTACTTGGGATTCAAACCCCCCCAACCACAACCATAGCACAACACCCTAACCGTGTGTATTTACTGTGCGTGTGTGTGTCTGTCATTGAAATGTAAATAGCACACAATTAGGAGTGTTGCTAAGTCACTAAGGAAACAAATACACAACGTCTTCACACATATTTCACACGCCGTGACCTCTTCACAGCGTACTACAACAAACCATTAGACAGAAATTTCCCGGCTTCTGTATTTAATGTAAGGCTTGGGATTTCTGTCGCTTTTTTAACCGCTGTTTTATTCTTGTGGCTCCTCTGAAGGTGTAATTAATTACATAATGCCAGATGAACTTCAGACTTAAAGGACTTTCAACAACGAGGCACTGATGCCGACCTTTAATCCAGTGCAGCATAATTCATAAACTCTACAGAATAAATTGTAGAGCTCCAGAATAAACTGACCAAACATTATAGAGCCGTGTTCTCCATCTCTGTTTGTACATGTGTTTTTGGAATGATTTTAGTGGGTCAGCTATCGGTCTTGCGTGATGACTTGGCTGTTTAAGGAGGAGATCGGTGTCTGATGAAGGCTGCATGCTGACTTGCAGTCCAGCTGTCTGATGAAGTATGACCCTGTGTGGTTATGTAAAGCGGTGTGTTTGCCAGCGCCCTGAGCATGGCCTCTGAGTTTCCCTCATAGACTTTAGTGGTTCCATGGTATATAGCAGAATCACATTTCTAATCAGGACTCAAATGCTCATCCCAAGCTGTTTATAAAAAGAATCTATTCTCTTGTTTAGTGGCTAAAACGATTACATTATTAAAATGTTAAAGAACAATACGGATTTGAATGTTTAAAACCGGCGGCACGGGGGCTTAGTGGTCAGCACGTTCGCCTCTCAGCGCTAGAGATTCCCGGTTCGAATCCCCATCTGGGTGGAGTTTCCATGTTCTCCCCGTGTCCGCGTGGGTTTCCTCCGGGTTCTCCGGTTTCCTCCCACAGTCCAAAAACATGGATCAAGTGAATTGAATTCGCAAAAATTGCCCCATATAGAGTGTGTCTGTGTGAGTGAGTGTGTGCCCAGCGATGGATTGGCGCCCTGTCCTGGGTGTATCTGCCCAGCGCCCGAAACCTTTTCCCCTGGATAGGCATGGGGAACCCCACCGCCACCCTAATAGAGGATAAAGCGGGAGATAATGAATGAATGAATGAATGAATGTTTAAAACCGGCAGCACGGGGGCTTAGTGGTCAGCACGTTCACCTCTCAGCGCTAGGGATTCCCGGTTCGATTCCCCATCTGGGTGGAGTTTCCATGTTCTCCCCATGTCCGCGTGGGTTTCCTCCGGATTCTCCGGTTTCCTCCCACAGTCCAAAAACATGGATCAAGTCAATTGAGTTCTCCAAATTGCCCCATATAGAGTGTGTCTGTGAGTGAGTGTGCCCACCGATGGATTGGCGCCCTGTCCTGGGTGTATCTGCCCAGTGCCCGAAATCTTCTCCCCTGGATGGGCATGGGGAACCCCACTGCGACCCTAATATAGGATAAAGCGGGAGATGATGGATGGATGGATTTATTATGTATTTATTATTATTATTATTTTATTTTATTTATTTTATAAGCCATGAAAACGTGCAACACCAGAGTTTGCACTGAAGTATTACGATGAATGAATGAATGTTTAAAACCATTAAAGGTGCGTGTCATTCCAAATACGATTTTCACTTTTTTTCTACACTTATTTTCCATGTTCAGTTTCTCTTCCATAAAGATGGACTTTGTAGTTCTACAATTCCAGACTGTAGTCCATATGTTTGTGGACTACAGGGCATACTGTGTAGGTCCCCTTTAGTCTGTTCTAAGGGTCAGGACCCCAATAGTACCACCAGAGAGTGGGTATTATTTGGTTGGTGCATTATTCCTATCCCAGCAGTGTCACTGAGGTGTTTAAATGAAACTACAGCAGCACTGCTGCACTAAAGCCCCCCCATCGCTACATCAGTGTCACTGCAGAACTGTCAATAAACAATCCACACCCGAAATTATTTTAGACAACCAGAGAACCAACAGGGGACTAACAAAACAAAAAAAAAAAAAATCCTGCTCAGACCTGAAGAGCAGAATTTGGACACAATAAACAATAAATATGGGAAAAACATAGTGCAGACAACTAAAGGAAAACATAACTTTAATGGTCTGTTTCATGCGTGTGGACACATTTGGTCGTATTCTAGATGTTTAAAAAGGAGAAGTCATGAAGAAATCTACTTACAAATTCATGCTTTAATATTAAGCAACTGGGTTTGAACATTTCAACATTTCATTTACAGGCAAATAGCCTTTAACTGTTGTGTTGTTTTGAATAAAGTGTCAGGACATGCAGAATTCAGGTGTCTCGTTGCCACAGGTGTATACGGTCAAGCACAAAGCCACGCATGTTGGACGTATGACGTCAGCTTTGTAAAACAGTTTGAGGAAGGCCCTGTTTTGTTGTGGCATATCTGTACCCCAGTGCAAAGCAAAATCCATCTGTTTTGTTTTGTACCCACTGATCCACAGAGGGGCGGCACGGTGGCTTAGTGGTTAGTATGTTCTCCTCTCAGCACTAGGGATTCCCTGTTCGAATCCCCATCTGGGTGGAGTTTCCACGTTCTCCCCGTTCTCCGGGGAGTTCTCCGGTTCTCCGGTTTCCTCCCACAGTCCAAAAACATGGATCAAGTCAATTGAATTCTCAAAATTGCCCCATGTAGAGTGTGTCTATGCGAGTGAGTGTGTGACCAGCGATGGATTGGCGCCCTGTCCTGGGTCTATCTGCCCAGCGCCCGAGACGTTCTCCCCTGGATGGGCATGGGGAACCCCACCGCGACTCTAATAGAGGATAAAGCGGGAGATAATGAATGAATGATCCACAGAGGGGCGGTGGCTTAGTGGTTAGTATGTTCTCCTCTCAGCGCTAGGGATTCCCAGTTCGAATCCCCATCTGGGTGGAGTTTCCACGTTCTCCTCGTGTCCGCGTGGGTTTCCTCCGGGTTCTCCGGTTTCCTCCCACAGTCCAAAGACATGGATCAAGTCAATTGAGTTCTCCAAAATTACCCCATGAATAGTGTGTCTATGCATGTCTGTGTGTGTGTGTGTGTGCCCAGCGATAGATTGGCGCCCTGTCCTGGGTATATCTGCCCAGCGCCCGAAACGTTCTCCCCTGGATGGGCATGGGGAACCCCCCCGCAACCCTAATATAGGATAAAGCGGAAAATAATGGATGGATGATCCACAGAGGCCTGAACACAACCTGACAAATGTGACTGATCCTTTATGTTTAATCTCTGAACTTGGTTTCTCCCATAGAAGCAGTGGCATGGTGGCACGTTTGGTTTGGATGTACAGTTTGTGCTTTGTATTGCTTTACCTCCCACTCTGCATCGCATCCCTGTGTATTTGTTCCTGTGTTTTGACAAACCCCCCCCCCCCCCATCCTCTTCTTGGTGTGGGGTCTGTTTATAGTGAGCCTTAACTTGGGTTACTTGGGTTGTGTGTTGGTTAGATTCCTGACTGAATTCTGAAACTGGAGGTGCGTCACTGCGAGCCGCCCGAGCACCTGTTTAAATTCCTTTCTCGTCACTTTTGGGTTTTGTTATTTTGTCACTAATCTAAAGCAGACCTTTTTAGCAACAGCTTTTATTGCTTCATAAGCTTAACTGGTTGAGAAGTTTGGTTGTGCAATGTGGATTTCTCAGTGTGCCTGAGTAAATAGTTTCCCATTACAGCTAATTAACAGAAGTGGTTTTATAAACAGCTTTTGGTGCATTAATATCTATTTGCTCGCACTGATGTGGATTTTTATATTGTCGTAGGGATTAAATTTGAATATCACTGTATGTTGGTATTCTGTTTTATTTTTTTAATACAGTATTGACCTTGTTTCTAGACACATCTCCAGAATTTTTTTTTTGGAAGCCCATTTCCACCACTAAGAAGAAAAAATAGGCAAAATTATCTCAGACTTTTTATCTCAGAATTCTGACTCTATATCTCAGAATTCTGACTCTTTATCTCAGAATTCTGACTTTTTATCACATCAGACTACGCATACACACATTCACATATACACATATAGAGCACCGTAAATTACATGCAATGTTTTTCTTAACATCCTCCAAGTGGTTTACTGTTTACAGATCTTATTTGTAATTATACCACATTTATTCACCATTTTAATGATTTGCTCTTTCAGATGTTATTTACCCAATTTGTACAATGTAGAATAAAAAATCTGGCACGGCAAAGCAACGTGTTTCAAACAATGTTGTGTATCTACTTTGCTTCACTTTTCAAAAAATCAAAAATTAAATCTAATTAAACAGTCAAGGGGCAAGGGGTGGCTTAGTGGTTAGCACGTTCTCCTCTCAGCGCTAGGGATTCCCGGTTCGAATCCCCATCTGGGTGGAGTTTCCATGTTCTCCCTGTGTCCGCGTGGGTTTCCTCCGGGTTCTCCGGTTTCCTCCCACAGTCCAAAAACATGGATGAAGTCAATTGAATTCTCAAAAAATTGCCCCATATATAGAGTGTGTTTGAGTGAGTGTGTGCCCAGCGATGGATTGGCGCCCTGTCCTGGGTGTATCTGCCCAGCGCCCGAGACGTTCTCCCCTTGATGGACATGGGGAACCCCACCCCGACCGTAATAGAGGATAAAGCGGGAGATAATGAATGAATGAGGATAAACAGTCAAGCAAGCTTGACCCCGCTGTTGATTTAATGTTGTTGAGACTTCATCTCAGTGTTTATATATATATATATATATATATATATATATATATATATATATATATATATATATATATATATATATATATATATAATTTATTTTTTTCTTTTCTATAATCTGATTAACAGAACTGAAGGTTTTTTGCACACGTGAACACCTCAGGGTCAGAATTAGGGTCTTCCCTGTTTGTATATATTTGGATGATAACGGGGCTCATTAAATTTGAGTAGCTAATCGGTAGAGACCATGAGGTTATAAGATAAGAGTTGTAATCAAAAACATTTAAATGTACAATCTACTCAGACTGGTTTGAAATTCTACGGCAAAGAATTTGCCTACGCCTCAATTTTCTTTCTAAACAGCGACACAGTGGCTTGTTTAACCTAAGTAAGATAAAGAGATAAAAATAAATCTCCATGAATTTAAGAATTTAAAAAAAGACATTTAAATTTCATGTGTATTCTGCCAGATGATGGAGAGCACATAGAACTGATGAAATGCTACACATGAGGCTGGTCACCTATGCCTTACGACAGCAGAGATGTATACGGAGTTTGAATTGGCTGTTCTACATCAAAGCAGCTTGTTTTTAATAATTTCCCAAATCTCTATTATTGTCAGTTGGTTTCCACATTTATGTTTTTAAGATAAAAAAACTGGAAATTGAGTAACCATTACAGTATTTACAGTATAAATTACAGTAACTAAGGACAAAACTATATTTAAGAATGGTTGTCAATTGTTCATCTATAACTGAAATTTATAGCACAATTAGGAAATGAGTTCCTGAGCTACATTTCTCTCTTAAAGCCTGCATTGACGGGAGATGCTGCTCCTCCTTGTTGGCTTTGTTAAGTCAATAATGGCAACTGGGTGTGCCTGTGGTGCCAGTTGGGCTTATAGTGTATTCTAACCGCATCTGTTGATTTGTGATGACGGTAAATAGTTTGTACTGAGGTCAATACCTGTGTGTACGCCGCCTTTAACAACACTGTAATCTCAGAGATCTGTCCTTTTCTGCCGATTGTCCTTTGGGGATGAAATCCCAGTTTCCTGCCTTCTTCCTTTCAATGATCTCTTCCTCTGTGTGAGGAAACAGGTGAGATATTTGGATCTAAATGCAGCCAGTCAGTTTAATGTAGTTGTTTTTATTTTATAAGTTATAGGCAGCATTTTAAAGGTGCTGTCAGATTTCAGGTCCTACATTGAGGGGAAATTAAGCGTGAAAATGAGGCTCAAAGTTAATCACGTCGCCGTGGCAAAGCTTTTTTTTTAAAGGGTTAAAGGAAGTATAAGAGGATGTTGCTGTGGGTACTTCCTCTTCTTTTCAAACAAATTTCTGGATATATATGTTGAAACATATGGGTGATGGGTGGAGAATTTCAAGATGATTTAAATTCCAAACTTATTTCAGTATTTATGAAGTATATGATTCCATATTAATGATTCCTGAACAAATAAACATTTGGTCAGATTGAATTAATGACACTGAAACCGCTTTTCTAATCCTCCTTGAGCCACTTTCATACTATCCTTGAGGATAAGGCACAATCTTCTCTCCATCTGGCTCTCCTTATGTGACTTCCTTCTTAGTTGCAGGCAGAATTTACTTCAGCTGGCCATTTATGGTCAGAAGTATTGGGACACCTATTACATCTCATTGTCTTCTGCTGAATTCTATATTGGAGACTGGGGTTGTGTTTTTCTCCATGCTATTCCAGGGGAGAATATTTCAGGTGCTGGGCAGATACTCCCATCAGTCTGCACACACACACTTACTATTTAGGGGACTATATACTTTAGAGCAGCCAATTCACCTTGAATACGTATTTTTGGACTGTGACTCTATCCATCTTTAGATAAAGTCTCTGGAGCAGTTAAATTACGGTGTTACATTATGCTGATAAACTGAAGATGAATTAAAGATAATGGAATTTACGATGGCCATCATGTTGGTTTTGACCTTCACCCACTGCTGTTTACATTACATTTTAGACCCCTACGATATAATAATAACATTAATAATAAATAACCGACTGTGTGTCGATCTCCCGATTGTCCTTGTTTTCTGATACTAACCTGAATGATTATATACCTCAGGCATTATCCAATCACAGAAGAGAAAGAACTACCTGAGATTACATCATGACGAGGACCTTGTGATGAATGTATACTATTGTAATAGTTACTGACAAAGTCAAAATCTGTTGAAATGGGGTTAAACCTTGTAATTAGTATCATTAAAGTTTAGCTTTAAGTGGCTTAAGTTGATGTAAAATGCATGATTAGACTAATTTTAATACATAAACTATCATGTTGCGGATTACATGCCGTTTCAAATGTGTTGTACGGACAAATATTTTTTTTTAGACATTTCTTTTCTGTTTATTGGCCTTCATGGTTTAATCATTTAAAATGATAAATCTATTATTGGGTTAGAATTAGAACATTCCAAAATCCACTGTACAATGTGACCACATGAGCAAACATTACATGAGTTTAAATGGTTTGAGTTAAATGCCGTCCAGGACAAAGTGCCCGGTCAGTTCCTTTTTTTTTTTTTTTTTGTCAGAATTGATTTGGAGTCTTTGTGCTCCCAAGTTGTTTTTCTGAAACATTCCGAAATGAGGAGAAAGGTACAACCATGTAAATATGTTATTATAACTGTACCAATTGTATATCATTTAAAATAATTCTAATCATGGAATGAATCAATAGAACACAACAGGGACTGCGTTATTGTCAATGACATCGAGGTTCTGATTTAATCAGATCGTCACAGCCATGATGTTATTTACCATAACACATGACCTTGAGTATTCCACTGCCTTTATTAACATTTCAGAAAGAGATGATTGTTTATCAGTAACAAACCACTGTGGATTGTTTGTGTGTGTGGTTTATTTAATTTTTCATCCATCCATCCATTATCTCCTGCTTTATCCTCTATTAGGGTCGGGGGGGGGGTTCCCCATGCCCATCCAGGGGAGAACGTTTCGGGCGCTGGGCAGATACATCCAGGACAATCTATCACTGGGCACACACTCACACATACAGACACACTCTATATGGGGCAATTTGGAACATGGAAACTCCTCCCAGATGGGGATTCGAACCGGAAATCCCTAGTGCTGAGAGGAGAACATGCTGACCACTAAGCCACCGTGCTGCCCCTAGTATAATATAATAATAGTATATTATTTTATTTGAATTGTATGTGAACAGGCGGCACGGTGGCTTAGTGGTTAGCACGTTCGCCTCTCAGCGCTAGGGGTTCCCGGTTCGAATCCCCATCTGGGTGGAGTTTCCATGTTCTCCCCGTGTCCGCGTGGGTTTCCTCCGGGTTCTCCGGTTTCCTCCCACAGTCCAAAAACATGGATCAAGTTAATTGAGTTCTCTAAATTGCCCCATATAGAGTGTGTTTGAGTGTGTGAGTGTGTACCCAGCGATGGATTGGCGCCCTGTCCTGGGTGTGTCTGCCCAGCACCCGAGACGTTCTCCCCTGGATGGGCATGGGGAACCCCACCGCGACCCTAATATAGGATAAAGCGGGAGATAATGAATGAAAATGAATGTATGTGAACATATAACAGTAGTGTAGTAGTAACCGCAGTGGTTGTATATATTTGTGTTTAAACTTGATGCAGTATGTCCGTGTTTTCCACATAAATCATCATGTGTCACTTTGCTTGCTTACAAAAAAGAACTGGTGTTTGCATCACAGTATGAGTAAAAATACACTTCAGTATTGGACTAGTTACATAATGCTATCCATTTCCACCCCCTTTGCCCCCTTGTCCTGGTTCTGCCCTGTTCCACCAGTCTATCTTTGTGTTATGGGCCTGCATTGTGTTCCTATTTTCCCTTCCACCCTCCCGCCTTTGCTGACCTGGACATTGTTTTCATAGCTGGATATCTTTGCGAGAGTCACATCGATAAGCTCTCCTGCTGTAAATGAGTACGGCATGTTGCAGGACTGATAAGCCCATGAGTGTTAGTGTTGTGGGTGGGTGGGGGTGCAGTATGTGTTTGATAGAAGTTCGAGGGTGTTACTTTCTTCTCTGGATGGTACTGGAATTTATTTCCTTTGCCTGAATGGATTGTCATTTTTTAAATCAACACTGCACTTTATTATTAAAGGAACTGTGAACTGTGGGGCAGAGTTTTTAAGAATTTGGCCTTTTAAGGATTTTAGCTGTTGATTTACAGACATTTGTAAACACCCTGTAAACACCACAGTTTATTTTTATTTTTATTTTTTTTCTTTATAATTGAGGTTTGGGTGTTACACTAAAGAAATAATTAGGTCAGAGTCTGAAAAGTGTTTCTGGTGCTAATGACTAGATGACTAATGATTCCTCTCCTGCTTAATTAGAGCAACATCAGAAACATTTAATGGCTTGTGTATCTGAAACAACTCGCACCAATTAGTAGATTACCAATTACTCGCACCAACTCACACGTGTTGCCATTAATTAAACTAAAATCATATGAAAATAAAAGCTTCATTCATTCATTCATTCATTATCTTCCGCTTTATCCTCTAGTAGGGTCGCGGTGGGGTTCCCCATGCCCATCCAGGGGAGACCGTCTCAGGCGCTGGACAGATAGACCCAGGACAGGGCGCCAATCCATCGCTGGGCACACACTCACGCACACAGACACACTCTATATGGGGCAATTTGGAGAATTCAATTGACTTGATCCATGTTTTTGGACCGTGGGAGGAAACCGGTGAACCCGGAGGAAACCCACGCGGACACAGGGAGAACATGGAAACTCCACCCAGATGGGGATTCGAACCGGGAATCCCTAGCGCTGAGAGGCGAACGTGCTAAACCACTAAGCCACCGTGCCATCAAAGCTTCATTTAATGTAATTAATTAGACCAATATCAATAATATCCATCCATTATCTTTCATGGTGGCACAGTGGCTTAGTGGTTAGCATGTTCTCCTCTCAGCACTAGGGATTCCCGGTTCGAATCCCCATCTGGGTGGAGTTTCCATGTCCTCCCCATGTCTGTGTGGGTTTCCTCCGGGTTCTCCGGTTTCCTCCCACAGTCCAAAAACATGGATCAAGTCAATTGAGTTCTCCAAATTGCCCCATATAGAGTGTGTCTGTGTGTGAGTGTGTGCCCAGCGATAGATTGGCGCCCTGTTCTGGGTGTATCTGCCCAGCGCCTGATACGTTCTCCCCTGGATGGGCATGGGGAACCCCACCGCGACCCTAATAGAGGATAAAGCGGAAGTTAATGAATGAATTATCTTTCATCTAATCCTAAACTATACTCCCAGGAAAGGGCGCCAATCCATCGCTATGCACACACTCACACTACATATAGAGCTGCATAGTTGATGGACTTGAAATGCGGCGTGATGGTGTCTGTGTAATGTGTTCATGTCCAAGTCGTTCTGTCCACTTCATGCATTAGAGATTTCTTTGTGAAATATTAGATTTTTCATCTTGTATTCACATGTTTTTTTAAATTAATTAATTTTTTTTTTATTTTGCAGATCTGTGTGCATCTGTTCGTTTGCTTGTACATCGTGTCGTACCTCATTCTCACACACTTCAAGAAGAATGCAGAGTTTGCCACAGGTAAGTTTATGAGTTATTGACTGCTAGTAATGCATCATAATGCAGTTCATAACTAATTATAACTATTTTCTTGTGATATATTTTTCTCGTGTTCTGCTGCGTGGGTTTTGTTAACGCAGGAGATTTCTCGGGCTCTTAAGCAGGAACATGTTGTATATGTCAGTTTTAAAACCTTACAAGCCAGTGGGATAACTTTACCCTGTTCTCCTGTCAACACACTGAGTGTGAGGAATGCTCCTCCGAGATAAACACAGGTTTCTCCACCTAGTTCCCCCTGTGAAGCACAGACAGTCGTCCACTCTTTAGTTTTGTCGAGACAAAGGGTTTTTTGTTTGCAAATACGTGCAGTAATCAGAAGTCTGTTCGGCAGGCTGTGATCCAGGAAATCTGTGCTGCGTTATGAAGCTGTTTACCTGCCGAGTCGTCACATTTGCCTCGCGGCTCGGTCGACTTGCGCAAGAGCTTTTCTGTCTCGACATGTGAGAAGCAGGTTTTTCAGATTTCCTTTTTGCCGGATCACATTTACCCCCCTCTCTTTTTGTTTTCAGTCGAGTCTGATGCCGTGTTGTTGGGTAGCTTCTCCTCTTCTGTCATCACTGGTTGTTCTAAAAAAATCCTGTAAAACATTCCAACAGATTTAAGTCATGAGAAGATTACTTGGTGTGATCGAACAATTATATAAATCATAAAACTGTGTGAGAAGCCTCACTGCTGCACACAATTTAGTTTTGTGCAACGATTAAAAAAAAAGGCTAAATTTGTGTTTATTTCGGGCGGCACGGTGGCATAGTGGTTAGCACATTCTCCTCTCAGCACTAGGGATTCCCGGTTCGAATCCCCATCTGGGTGAAGTTTCCATGTTCTCCCCATGTTTGCGTGGGTTTCCTCTGGGTTCTCCGGTTTCCTCCCACAGTCTAAAAACATGGATCAAGTCAATTGAGTTCTCCAAATTGCCCCATATAGAGTGTGTCTGTGTGAGTGAGTGTGTGCCCAGTGATGGATTGGAGCCCTGTCCTGGGTGTATCTGCCCAGCGCCCGAGACGTTCTCCCCTGGATGGGCATGGGGAACCCCACCGCGACCCTGATAGAGGATAAAGCGTAAGATAATGACTGAATGAATGATAATTATGCAACAGCTTACATGTGCAGGAGGCAAACTCAATGCAAGTTTCGTGCTTTAGAGCTCCATAAGGTTTTAAGTCCATTTGTTATGAATATTTTTTTATGAGACTGTATTATCTTAGGGCGGCACGGTGGCTTAGTGGTCAGCACGTTCGCCTCTCAGTGCTAGGGATTCCCGGTTCGAATCCCCATCTGGGTGGAGTTTCCATGTTCTCCCCGTGTCCGCGTGGGTTTCCTCCGGGTCCTCCAGTTTCCTCCCACAGTCCAAAAACATGGATCAAGTTAATGGAGTTCTCTAAATTGCCCCATATAGAGTGTGTCTGAGTGTGTGAGTGTGTACCCAGCGCGATGGATTGGCGCCCTGTCCTGGGTGTATCTGCCCAGCGCCCGAGACGTTCTCCCCTGGATGGGCATGGGGAACCCCACCGCAACACTAATAGAGGATAAAGCGGGAGATAATGAATGAATGAATGTATTATCTTACAGAAAGTGCATTTGCTCTGTAAGGGTGTTTGTATGGAGGCTTTATGTTTGTGTATTGCAAATGTCAAGCGTAAGAGTCCTGTGGGATGCAACTACTCCATTTGTATCTGCTCTCAGGTGACTGCTGTTATTTTAGCAATCTGAGGGTAACCTGTAATACTCCAGTGCTTTGATTACACTGATGCATGATCAGTTTATGAGAATTGCACAGTGACATGCGTTTTTAGCGTTTCAGTAGAGAAATGAATTGAAATGCTAATTTTCTTGTGTGGACAGATAGTTTTATGTTTTAAAACTGGAATTATCCTCTGTTGCGTGTTTCATGATATCATTGTTTATGTTGCTATATAACTTATATAACTGAATACGTAATGCGAACTTAACATGCAGTTCGTACAGTTTTCAACATGCTGCATAACTTACCTGCTAGGACTTGTTACAAAATAAAAGTTGTTTGTATTCTTGGTAAAAAAAAAACAAACACGTAATCATTAGGGTTATTAGCAACTGTGAAGATGCACAACATAAATCTGACAATTCAAAGATGAAGGCTCGGAGTTATTGCACTGCATTATCAAACATTCATTCATTCATTATCTCCGCTTTATCCTCTATTGGGGTCGCGGTGTGGTTCCCCATGCCCATCCAGGGGAGAACGTTTAGGGCGCTGGGCAGATACACCCAGGACAGGGCGCCAATCCATCGCTGGGCACACACTCACTCACACAGACACACTCTACATGGAGCAATCTTTGAGAATTCAATTAACTTGATCCATGTTTTTGGACTGTGGGAGGACACCGGAGAACCTGGAGGAAACCCACGCAGACACGGGGAGAACATGGAAACTCCACCCAGATGGGGATTCGAACCGGGAATCCCTAGCGCTGAGAGGCGAACGTGCTGACCACTAAGCCACCGTGCCGCCGCATTATCAAACATCTTACTTTAAAAAAAAAAAAATGCTGAACGTAAATACAGCCTCAGTTTCTGTTAATTAACAATAACGCACACCTCTGAGCACTTCACATTCATATCAGTGTGGGATATACAATACAACACTTTAAATAACATACCAGAAAATGATAATACAGATAAATATAAACAGCGTGGGATTCCTGATGAACATTAAACAAGTTGCAGCTGTTGTTTATAAATTGTGTTCTGTAATATGGCCACTAGATGGCATTTTTTTTTTTATTGGTAAAGCACTGCTTTATTAACAAATTTGTTTTTAATTAACACATTTATGAAATGAACCTTGTTATTTTTTATTGAAGTGTTTTTGTAACCATTTTATAAAAGCAATAAGGCACTCGAGGTTGAATAAATGACGGGAAAGATGTGTATATTCTATATTCAGAATATCTATATTCTGCTTTGCATTGAACCCAACACCTCTTTTCTGTGATTTATTTACAATCATGCACACCCTCTCGCCTTATTGCTTTAGTATCTACTTCATTTTCTTTAGTATTTGCTTCTTATTCCCATTATTAGAAATTATATTTTGTCCTGCACTTTAAAATATCCACAACACCGTCACACTAAATCTGTTTCTCTGTCTTTCTCTCTCTGTGTAGATGACCTTGAAGAGGCCACAGTGAATAAAATTGCGTAAGTAGTTAGAAGTACAGTGATATCATGCATTTGTTTATCTTTGTTCTGATCGTGATCTCTGGACGGGTTTGCCCTTTGACCCTCCACCGTGGACTTGTCAGCTCTTAGATTCTGATATCTTTCTTTTTCTGGCCTGCTGTGATTCACAGGCTGTGGTTGTGCACGTTTACCCTCTCTGTGGCGATGGGTGCAGTTCTCCTCCTGCCAATCTCCATCCTGTCCAATGAAGTACTGCTCAGCTTCCCACAGAGTTATTATATGCAGTGGCTGAATGGCTCTCTGATTCACGGTAAACACAAACAGGCAGATTCAAAACACCACAAAGTTATCTTATTGTTTTTAGTATTAAGTATATATATATATTTTTTACTGAACAATGTACAATAGTTTTTCTTGAAGTTAAAATCAAAGTAGGCTTTATTGTCAATTTCTTCACATGTACACTACATACAAAGTAAACGAAATTACGTTCCTCACGTTCCCATTTTAATTTAAATATGAATGCTAAGTATTCAAGTGTTTTATTTGTCATTCCACAATATAAAGTACAGTACAGTATTTGTGGAACGAGACGGCGCCCCCCAGGAACAAGGTGCTACATATAACAGCTACCACACAACCAACATAAAGTGCAAACACAAGGATCACAATAAATACAGGACGATACACAGGACAGTGAGCAATAAACATTCAAGTATGGTGTTGAAAGTAAACCCTGAGTTTGGTTATTGTATAGAGTTAACATTAAGTGATGAGGTAACAGTGCTGGGGGCCTCCTAGTGATGTCTTAAGAGTTTATAATTGTGGCAGGTCTTTATAATGTGCAAAAAGTGTGCTAGAGGTGCAAGATGTGCATAAAGGTGTGTGCAAACATGCTAGCAGCGGATATGTTAGTGTTTGGTCAAATTGTTCAAGAGTCTGTTGGCCTGAGGAAAGAAACTGTTTCGCAGTCAGGAATAAAATTCATTAATGAAGTAGCTGTAATGTTTTAGTTGCTGTCAGTCACATATGAAACAAATTCTGAAAGAATAAAAAAAATACCTCAGTAGACATTATAATGAAAGTTAAAGTGTTTTCAGGGCAAATATTACTGATTTAAACTCCAACGTTATCACAGCTACTTGTGGGTGGAGGCGGCACTGTGGTGCAGCCATCAGTGTCAGCAAGAAGGCCGGTGTTTACTCTGGGTACTCTGGAGTGTGCTATCTCAATGTTATAATTCCTAAATAAAAAGTGAGATATTGTATCAGAAATGGCCTTTGGGCTCTTTCACCAGTCTCTCTTTTATTTAGAGACTTTTAATCATGTAAAGATTTCAGAAACGTTTGTTTTGCTGGCTGTAGTTTGTTTTGCCGGCTGCTCCCTCTGGTGGAACATTTTGAAACAACTCCTGTTGCTCTTCTTAATGTCTGTGTTCTGTAGGTCTCTGGAATTTGGTTTTCCTCTCCTCCAACCTCTCGCTGGTCTTTTTAATGCCCTTTGCTTACTTCTTTACGGAGTCTGAGGGATTTGCGGGTTCAAAAAAGGTGAGATCTTATGTTCTAAAACACTTTGATGAGTTTCCTTATGAAAATGCTGGTTTTTAAGCAACATGCCCATTGGTATCCTCGCAGGGTATCATGGCACGTGTGTATGAGACCGCCGTCATGCTTCTCCTCCTCAGCCTGCTGGTGCTTGGAATTGTGTGGGTTGCATCGGCTCTTCTGCATGACATCACAGCTAGAGAGAGTCTTTATGGTGAGTGCCAGTTTCTTTTAAAGTGATAACTGATAGTAGAATGTAAGTAGATGTTGATGTATCTTTGTTATGCCGTTTCAGATTTGTGGGAGTACTACCTGCCTTATCTCTACTCCTGCATCTCTCTTTTGGGAGTGCTGATGCTTTTATGTAAGTACACCGAGTATGGATATATTGATATTCAATGTTGTAATTGGTTTTGAATTAAAACAAGAGTTTTAAAAACAATATTTTTAACTTTTATTTTCATGTAAGTAAGGGAAGCACAGTGGTGCAGCTATTAGAACAAGCAGGACTCTGGTTGGATTCCCAGTTGGGATGAGAGGTTTTATTTCTGGGTGGAGTCTGATGTGGATTCACATTGTGGACTCCGGTGTCCTCCCACATTCCGAAGACTTGCCACCGGGTAAATTGGAAATACCAAATTGCCCCTCTGATTATGTCAGTTGCATCCGTTTTTTAAAAACATTACTACTAATTAAATACACTGTCCTAAATCTCCTGAAGATCATTTATTTAAGGGGTGGCATGATGATGCAGTGTATCAGTGAAACATGATGGCATTGTGGTCATCAACAAAGTAATTTGCTTCATGATGTATAACATGTAATACACCTTTTAAAAAATAAAAGGTTTTAAAAAAAATTTTATATATATTTCTGACTGATAATATAAAGACATTTTTATTAATAGACGGTTACGGACATTTACTGACTGTACAGTCAAGCTTTACACTGTCCAGCTATCTGGAAATTTGACAAGTGAATTAAATCATTTGATTTATTTATACTTTTGTACAATTAATATGTTGGTTTTTAGCTCTTTATTGATGTTCATATAAAAAATAACATTTAAACAATCTTTTTTTATTTATGTTTTACTCGATAGTATGCACTCCATTTGGAATGTCGCGCATGTTCAGTGTCACTGGGAGTTTGCTGGTTAAACCACGAGTGAGTATGTTTTCATTACTCTCGTGTACTCTGGATCACTGGATTCTCTAAATAATGAGGTCGTCTGAGTGGTTATACTAATACTAACTTCAATTCTTGTGTGTTCATCCATGAAGAAAAAGGCTAAACCCCAAAATGATGTGATATTCAATGAGCAGACTTTGATCTTTTGCTTTCGAACTGTCCCATTATGCATCATCATGTAGTCATTAAATGATTCAAATATAATGCCTTCATTCTGACGTGGGAATGGATTCAGTATTGTTGTGTTATTTGCTGTTGTGCAGTTGCTGGAGGATGTGGAGGAGACGATGAACTGTGCCATGTTTGAGGAGGCTTCTCTCTCAAGGAAAATCAAGAGTGAGTGTGGAACCATGAGCAGCTTTGTTATTGTGATCAACTGCTTTGGTCCTCATTGTGCAGGCGGTAAAATATTCCAGCTTGTGTAATAAAGTTTAAGAATTTACCCCACGCGGCACGGTGGCTTAGTGGTCAGCACGTTCGCCTCTCAGCGCTAGGGACTCCCGGTTCGAATCCCCATCTGGGTGGAGTTTCCACTTTCTCCCTGTGTCTGCGTGGGTTTCCTCCGGGTTCTCCGGTTTCCTCCCACAGTCCAAAAACATGGATCAAGTCAATTGAGTTCTCCAAATTGCCCCATATAGAGTGTGTTGTGTGAGTGAGTGTGTGCCCAGCGATGGATTGGCGCCCTGTCCTGGGTGTATCTGCCCAGCGCCCAGATGTTCTCCCCTAGATGGGCATGGGGAACCCCACCACGACCCTAATAGAGGATAAAGCGGGAGATAATGTATGGATGAATGAATGGATTTACCCCACTGATGACCTAATGAGCCATACAAGAAACTGAAATGATGAGTTATAATTATTTAATCACCTTCCATGTTATTTTAAAGTAGGTTTGTCTGCATTCACTTAAACGTCATGTCCTTTGTTTTCTGCTTTTCAGGTAACGCCTCCTGTTGGCTAAGCTTGAACATGGAAGCAATGAAGAGACACTTTCTGAGCGTGCAGGCGAAGCGCATGGCTCTAGGTGAGAATGCTCTCCTCACATGGATAAGCTGTAGTTTTTATTCAAAGTGAAGGATATCTCACTTTGTTTGCTTTTGTTACAGAGACACGGAGGAAAGCATCTGCATGGCAACGGAACCTGGGCTACCCCCTTGTCATGCTAATGCTGCTTGCCTTAACTGTAAGCATGAATGTTTTTTTAATTGTATTTAATGGTGCTTTATGTGGTTTCTTTATACTGATGCTGATTGTTCTCTTTATTCAGGTGCTGTGTGTGCTGATGGTCTGCTTCCATGTGCTGGAACTACTTTTTGATGAGTCCGCCATGCCCAGAGGGATGGAGGTGGGATTAAGTGTTCTACGATCTAGAACTCTAAACAAGCAAAGTATTTACACAGCTGTAAGCATCTAACTGCTGTGTACATACGTAAGGCTTGGAGGTTTCAATAAGGATCGAGTTAATGCAGAACAATGGATTATTGTATATATTTACTTTGGGTGGGCGGCACGGTGGCTTAGTGGTCAGCACGTTCGCCTCTCAGCACTAGGGATTCCTGGTTCGAATCCCCATTTGGGTGGAGTTTGCATGTTCTCCCCGTGTCCGCATGGGTTTCCTCCGGGTTCTCCGGTTTTCTCCCACAGTTCAAAAACATGGATCAACTCAATTGAGTTCTCCAAATTGCCCCATATAGAGTGTGTGTGTGTGTGAGTGAATGTGTGCCCAGCGATAGGTTGGCGCCCTGTCCTGGGTCTATCTGCCCAGCGCCCGAAACATTCTCTCCTGGATGGGCATGGGGAACCCCACCGTGACCCTAATAGAGGATAAAACAGGAGATAATGAATGAATGAATTTACTTTGGGTGTAATAATTAAAGTAAAAATACACTTGAATCTTTTGCAACTTTTAAAGTAATTTTTTTCTTGTTGTATGAAATGTTGCTCAAAAACATTTCGGAGATTATATATAAAATATTAAATATTTTCTGATTTTATGTTGTAAGGAAGCTAATGCAACACAATGTGCAGTGTAGAATAGTTTTATATGAACATGTCTAACCCCAAGCACTTATTTTGTTTTAATTACAGAACCCTCGTCTTGGTTTGGCTTCTTTCTCCATGTTTGGTTCACTGGGGGCTGCAGTGCAGGTGGTCCTTATATTGTATCTTTTCCAATTAAAAAAAAACCTTAATAACAAATACTAACAAATCTAACAACCGTATTTCATGTTTAATACCAAAATAGTTCTAATTGAAACCTGGTCTCATTTTCTCAATCAAAGCAAAATAATATGCCAACCTTATAAACAGGGCGGCACGGTGGCTTAGTGGTTAGCACGTTGGCCTCTCAGCACTAGGGATTCCCGGTTCCAATCCCCATCTGGGTGGAGCTTCCATGTTCTCCCCGTGTCCGCGTGGGTTTCCTCCGGGTCCTCCGGTTTCCTCCCACAATCCAAAAACATGGATCAAGTCAATTGAGTTCTCCAAATTGCCCCATATAGAGTGTGTCTGTGTGAGTGAGTGTGTGCCCAGCGATGGATTGGCGCCCTTTCCTGGGTCTATCTGCCCAGCGCCCGAGTCGTTCTCCCCTGGATGGGCATGAGGAACCCCACCGCGACCCTAATAGAGGATAAAGTGGGAGATAATGAATGAATGAACCTTATAAACAGTTTAGCCACAATATTAATAAAACATGGTGGTAAATATTTTCATTACTGAAGACGTGTCATTTTGTAGACTATATTTCACACTATACGTCTAAATGTTGTTTTTAAAGGGAAAAGTTGTTTATTAATGGTAAAATATAATCCAAAAACAGTCTATGGTAAATAATTATGTTAAGAACCATCCATCCATTATCTTCCACTTTATCCTCTATCCAGGGGAGAACGTTTCAGGTGCTGGGCAGATACACCCAGGACAGGGCACCAATCTATCGCTGGGCACACTCACTCATACAAACACACTCTATATGGGGCAATTTGGAGAATTCAATTTACCTGGATGTTTTTGGACTGTGGGAGGAAACCGGAGAACCCGGAGGAAACCCACGCGGACACAGGGAGAAAATGGAAACTCCACCCAGATTGGGATTGGAACTGGGAATCCCTAGTGCTGAGAGGAGAACATGCTAACCACTAAGCCACTGTGCCGCCCTATGTTAAGAACCCTTTATGTTTATTGCTGGTACATTTACGTGTCCTCCAGACTACGAAAGTAGTATTTATATAAATAGTTGTAATAATTATAAAGCTACATTCAAGCTAACGCTGCTGTGCAATTGGTAAACGTTAGTAGACTTTAAGGTGTTCGATGATTTGTGGTTTGGCCTTATTCTTCAAGGATGAGCACAAATGTATTAAGAGTTAGTGTTATCACTCAACATCAACATAAACAACAGCATAATTTGGCGAACCCAGTGACGTACAAGAGTGTAATGTATATAGAAAAACATTTATCTGCTTCTGAAAATATTTATTTACCACAGAATGTAATGGAGGTAGTTATTCGAAGCCCCTGGGTGTAACATTAGCAGTTTAGTCAGTTTGCTAATGGCCTAGGCTGTTTGTTTAGTGTGAAATTACTGATTTTAAACTGCTAAACTGTTATTTGTCAAGTGTTTAAAAGCTGAAATACTGGTCTGTTATGGATTATTGTAAAATATCGTGGTGTTTTGTGTGTAACGTTTAGAAATATTGGTGTTTGACGCTAAGCTTCACAAACGGTTTATCTGTGAGGTGCGGACTCTCCACTAGAGGGAGCTGTTTATCCGAATCAGCTGATTTGAGAGGATTGAGCTGGAAAATGAATTTACAATTTATTAATTTTCGTGTAAGCACATAGTTGGTGTTACTTCTTGTGAGGTTCTAAGAAAATATGGTTAATTAGCAAGCAATTTAATTAGATATTCAAGCAATTTAATTAGATATTATAATTAATATTATTATAATAAATAAACTTAGAAAATCTATTTAAAAAAGCGGCACGGCGGCTTAGTGGTTAGCACGTTCTCCTCTCAGCGCTAGGGATTCCCAGTTCGAATCCCCATCTGGGTGGAGTTTCCATGTTCTCCCAGTGTCCGCGTGGGTTTCCTCCGGGTTCTCCGGTTTCCTCCCACAGTCCAAAAACATGGATCAAGTCAATTGAGTTCTCCAGATTGCCCCATATAGAGTGTGTCTGTGTGAGTGAGTGTGTGCCCAGTGATGGATTGGCACTCTGTCCTGGGTGTATCTGCCCAGCGCCCGAGACGTTCTCCCCTGGATGGGCATGGGGAACCCCCCCCCCCAGCGACACGTATATAGGATAAAACGGAAGATAATGAATGAATGAATCTATTTTATTAAATTTAAATAGTATTTGTAAATATAAGCAGTAACACAGCTGCTGAAAGTTTGTAGTAGTTGTTGTTGGTGTTGTTGTTGTTTACTTGTGTTTTGACCAAAGAGGTTTAAATATTGAGTCCAACTAGTGTTTTTTTTTTTTTAGTTTTAAATTTGATTTTGGGTGGTAAAGGTCAAGGCTAGCTCGGTCCATTTCACACAGAGGAATCTGACTTCCAAATTTAATGCACCCGTGCAGTGAAACACACACGTACTACGCACGTACGCAGAATGAAGTCGCTGTGACTTCATGTTCTTATAAAATCTTTCTAAATTCTTCAGTTGAATGAGTTTGCTGATGTTCTTTCTGGATTTGAGTCCTTAATCCAGCCTGTTAGATATTTAATGGTGTCTTCAGTGGTCGGTTTCTACAGCGTTTCTCTGTTCAGCAGTCTGCGACCTCGCGCTCAAAACACCAACCTCACTCAGGTACGGAAACCGCTACACACACTGAACTGCTGCTCATGTGCTTACAATCACACACACACACACACACACACACACACACACACACATTCTTACATGTTGGTTCTGCATGTGTGTTTCCTCACAGATCATAGGAAACTGTGTGTCGCTGCTGGTGCTCAGCTCAGCCCTCCCCGTGTTCTCTCGCACTCTGGGTGAGTAGCTATGAATCAACCGCTCTTACTGTAATGTCCAAGATGTTCAGTTTAGCTTAAAAGTGTAGTTTACAGTAAGTGTTATTGCAGTTCCCTCGTGGGATTTATCACGTTCGTAACCGCTGCAGGTTTTCTTGTGGTGAAATGTGGAATTTTGTTTTCAGGAATCACAAGATTTGATCTACTGGGGGATTTTGGTCGGTATAACTGGCTGGGAAACTTCCACATTGTTTTCCTGTACAATGTTCTCTTTGCTGGTCTCACCTCCGCCTGTCTGATCAACACCGTCACGTGGGCGGTGCAGAGGGAACTCATCCGTTCATTTGGTTTGTCTCCTTGTTTCTTTTATTTAAATGTATTTCTGTAAAGAATCTGAATTAGAGCAGCAATGTAAATTTGCATGATTATACAATTCATTCATTATCTCCCACTTTATCCTCTATTAGGGTCGCGGTGGGGTTCCCCTTGCCCATCCAGGGGAGAACGTTTCGGGCGCTGGGCAGATACACCCAGGACAGGGCGCCAATCCATCGGTGGGCACACACTCACACATAGACACACTCTATATGGGGCAATTTTGGAGAACTCAATTGACTTGATCCATGTTTTTGGACTGTGGGAAGAAACCAGAGAACCTGGAAGAAACCCACGCGGACACTGGGAGAACATGGAAACTCCACCCAGATGGGGATTCGAACCGGGAATCCCCAGTGCTGAGAGGAGAACATGCTAAACCACTAAGCCACCGTGCTGCCGGTTCCCAATTAATTTAGATTAATCTCACTTGGATATAAGCCAGGTGGCTTAGTGGTCAGCACGTTCGCCTCTCAGTGCTAGGGATTCCCTGTTTAAATCCCCATCTGGGTGAAGTTTCCATGTTCTCCCCGTGTCTGCATGGGTTTCCTCCGGGTTCTCCGGTTTCCTCCCACAGTCCAAAAACATGGATCAAGTCAATTGAATTCTCAAAAATTGCCCCATATAGAGTGTGTTTGTGTGAGTGAGTGTGTGCCCAGCGATGGATTGGCGCCCTGTCCTGGGTCTATCTGCCCAGCGCCCGAGACATTCTCCCCTGGATGGGCATGGGGAACCCCACCGTGACCCTAATATAGGATAAAGCGGAAGATAATGAATGAATGAATGGATATAAGCAGCTGCAAAATGCCCGAATGTAAATGTAAATCTTGTAATGTAAAACTGTCGTCCTTCAGGTCTCCACCGGCTGCCGTGCACCGTGTCCCGATCTGCATTCCACTTCAGGCTGCTGTTAGCAAGTGGACTCTCCAAAATCCAGTGATGGCTGTCGGCTGCTTCTTCATTATGAATTGCTCTGTGAATCTGCCACCTTTATGCACCAGAGTCATGACTTATTAAGTCCATCGGCCTGAGGAATAATCTCACACGGCTGCTGGAGGATCGAGTGCGTGAAGTCTGGTAAAGGTCAGCATTCGATATAAAGGATTTGAAATCTTATTGGGGGGCTGTATTGCCAACACTGTGTTTATCACGAAAGTGTGAATGTGATGAGGACGGAACGGATGTTTCCAGTTTCTCTTGAGTTGCGTATGTTTACAAAGTCAATGGCTTTTAAAACTACATTTATAAAATGGGATTCTGATGCGTCGACATCTCGACATCAGTGCAAGCTCTTCCAGAGAAACCTGTCGGGGTCTTTCTCTTTTTTTTATTTTATTTTTTTGTTGAAGGTGTTGAGCTGTGTAGCCACATGCACCACTGTGTTTACTCTGCATCCAGCCTACTGGCTTCTTAATAAGACCCAACTACACGGGTGCAGGACGGTCAGGCTGATTTGGGAGGGTGGCTTTTTACACAAAAGACCAGACAATCAACTGGACACCCTGTGGAACTGTACACAAAACTGGGTCACGAATGTGTGTGGGGCGTTTGGTGCACCTTGCATTCATCTCGATGCCATTTTGGGAGAAATCACTTTTTTTCTTTTTTTTTTCTTTTTTAAACTCCGACCAAAGAAACTGTGAATGTTTTTTATAATGTGATAAATAACGAAGTGCAATACTGTACGGTGTGGAGGATGATGCAGCCCGTAACCTTCGTCTGGTTTGTGGTGTGTAGTCAGATGTTTGCATAAGTGCAAATGCGTTCAGAGTAATTTTTATTACTTACAAAGCTGGTTAAACTGTGATGGCGCCGCCTTTTTCTATTTAAAACCTTGTTCTTTTTTTAATATTTATATCCTATCCATGTTTTTTGAACTCCATTTGCTGCATCAGCATGTTTTAAACAGATGTTTTCGTATAATGGCCAGCAGGGGTCGGTGTTCCTCAGACGCCGTTGTTTGCTTTTAGCTACATTGTTAGAAACGTTGTATTTGGTTCTGTTGTTGTAAAGACATTAAAAGACTCTGAATCCCTGAGCTTTAGAGATATTGTATCTACTTTTACATTATGTAGCTGATATTTTCGTACGTTAAAGAAGAGGAGATTGTAGAAACACTGGCACGTCGTGTAAAATATTGTAGAGAACGCCGAATTGAGACGTGATGTTTATTTTGAAGACATGCTTCTGTGTTACTGTGTAATTTCAGAAATCCTACTGGAGGCAAAAAAACAATAAATGTCAGTTTATAAAATGTTGGTGTGTTTTTGATATTGTTGTTTTATGGTGATATTATTATCATATACTTACATATTAAATTCATTCATTCATTATCTCCCGCTTTATCCTCCATTAGGGTCGCGGTGGGGGGGTTCCCCTTGCCCATCCAGAGGGGAACATTTCGGGCGCTGGGCAGATGGACCCAGGACAGGACACACACTCACTCACACAGACACACTCTATATGGGGCAATTTGGAGAATTCAATTGACTTGATCCATGTTTTTGGACTGTGGGAGGAAACCAGAGAACCCGGAGGAAACCCACGCGGACACAGGGAGAACATGGAAACTCCACCCAGATGGGGATTCGAACCGGTAATCCCTAGTGCAGAGAGGAGAACATGCTAAACCACTAAGCCACCGTGCCACCCTACATATTAAATTACGACAGTTAAAATTGAAATTCAAGGTGGCACTGTGGCTTAGTGGTTTAGCATGTTCTCCTCTCAGCACTAGGGATTCCCGGTCCGAATCCCATCTGGGTGGAGTTTCCATGTTCTCCCTGTGTCCGTGTGGGTTTCCTCCGGGTTCTCCGGTTTCCTCCTACAGTCCAAAAACATGGATCAAGTCAATTGAGTTCTCAAATTGCCCCATATAGAGTGTGTCTGTGTGAGTGAGTGTGTGCCCAGCGATGGATTGGCGCCCTGTCCTGGGTGTATCTGCCCAGCGTCTGAAACGTTCTCCCCTGGATGGGCATGGGGAACCCCACCCCGCGACCCTAATAGAGGATAAAGTGGAAGATAATGAATGGATGGAATCAGAATCCTGTAGAGTATCAGAGGGCCGGACACGACTGACCGAATAACACGCACAAGATTCGAAGGGAAACTAATATAATCCTCCAATCCTAAACTGGACTGGGATCCAGTGAGGGGTTTGACGTTCAGATCTCTGATTGTAGTCCATCTGGCTGAATCTGACGGCATCCTGAGACGATGCCTCACTGCCACCGCAAGATCAACCGCCTGATTGCATCCTTGCTTTGTTAACATTGGGATGTGTGTCTCTAATGTCCTTCCATGTTGAGCTGTTTAGCTTTAATCAGTCCAGGGACGCCGTCTCTGCGGCTGCCGCCGCTTTCCTCCACGCGGATGCCCCTGACATCAAACCCCTTCATCAACATCATTAGTCATCAGAGTCCGTACTGTCTCACACTCGCCTTCACCCTGATGTCTCTGGCGTCTAGCGTTCGTTTCCTTTACACGTCCGTCTCTCGTGAGCTGCGATTGTCTTTTTTTTTTACCCCGTGTCTAATTGGGGTAGTTTTGATTTGTTTAATGTTGTTTTCCGCTGAGGTTCCTTTGTGCTGAAGATGATAAGAGGAAGAGAATTTGCAGATGGAAGAGTGTTTTTGCTTTAGATTTAGATTTTTGTGCACAAGGTTTTTTATTTTATTTTTTCTTATTTTTTTAATTGAACTCATTAGAAGTAGGGATGTTCTGAACTACTGTCTGCCCTTTATCTCATTATACTGTCATTAATTTGAACATTCATTCATTATCTCCTGCTTTATCCTCTATTAGGGTCGCGGTGAGGTTCCTCATGCCCATCCAGGGGAGAACGTCTCGGGCGCTGGGCAGATACACCCAGGACAGGGCGCCAATCGATCGCTGGGCACACACTCACTTACACATACACACTCTCCATGGGGCAATTTGAGAACTCAATTGACTTGATCCATGTTTTTGGACTGTGGGAGGAAACCGGAGGAAACCCACGCAGACACGGGGAGAACATGGAAACTCCACCCAGATGGGGATTCGAACCGGGAATCCCTAGTGCTGAGAGGCCAACGTGCTGACCACTAAGCCACCGTGCCGCCCCTAATTTGAACATATTAGTTTTAATATTGGACGGCTGGGGGATCCAGGTTTGAATCCCAATCTGGGTGGAGTTTCCATGTTCTCCCCGTGCCCGCGTGGGTTTCCTCCGGGTTCTCTGGTTCCCTCCCACAGTCCAAAAACGTGGATCAAGTCAATTGAGTTCTCCAAATTCATTCATTCATTATCTCCCGCTTTATCCTCTATTAGGGTCGCGGGGGGGTTCCCCATGCCCATCCAGGGGAGAACGTCTCGGGCGCTGGGCAGATAGACCCAGGACAGGGCGCCAATCTATCGCTGGGCACACACTCACTCACACAGACACACTCTATACGGGGCAATGTTTTTTGAGAATTCAGTTGACTTGATCCATGTTTTTGGACTGTGGGAGGAAACCGGAGAACCCGGAGGAAACCCACGCAGACACGGGGAGAACATGGAAACTCCACCCAGATGGGGATTAGAACCGGGAATCCCTAGCGCTGAGAGGCAAACGTGCTGACCACTAAGCCACCGTGCCGCCAGTTCTCCAAATTGCCCCATATAAAGTGTATATGTGTGCCCAGCGATGGATTGGCGCCCGAGACGTTCTCCCCTGGATGGGCATGCGGAACCCCCCCGCGACCCTAATAGAGGACAAAGCGGGAGATAATGAATGAATGAAATGTATTTACACACTTACAGACTCTTTAGTCATCAAGGGCATGTTGGGAAATAGTTTGTTTGTTACAAATCAGACAGAAGCCTTCGCCGCAGATTTATTGTTCTTCTTTATGAACTCTGTTCAAAGAGTAAATGCACTTCAGTGTGCTGAACTCAGAATGACTAAAAATATATGTACATACATCAGACAAAGCTGGAGACTGCCAGCCTTCCTCGAGACGTGATACGCTTTGACAATCTTTATTGTGAAAACACGCGAATGAAATGGGAGAAGTCTCCGATTAGCTTCCTGACAGTTGGCTTTTTGAAGTATGAGCCAAAGTGCATTAGAAACTATTATTCTTACAAGCAAATAGAAAACTGGTGGCAGGAAAAGGCGAGCCTTCTTGCTAATCAGTTGATAATGGCTTATACCGACCGCCTGACGTGGTGCACCCACACCCTGCCTGCACACTCACTGCACACGCTCTTCACACGCTCTGCCAGCGGTCAGTTCACTGCCCGGAGAGCAGCGCTGGAAAGCTTAATGGTTCTGTGCTTCCATTCTGACAGAAACAGACTGAATCGAGTTTAAGGAGCTGAAAGATTAATGATTTCAGCCAACTGCCAACCATCTAAGGGCACGGTGGCTTAGTGGTTAGCATGTTCTCCTCTCAGCTCTAGGGATTCCTGGTTCGAATCCCCATCTGGGTGGAGTTTCCATGTTCTCCCCGTGTCCGCGTGGGTTTCCTCCGGGATCTCCGGTTTCCTCCCACAGTCCAAAAACATGGATCAAGTCAATTGAGTTCTCCAAATTGCCCCATATAGAGTGAGTGAGTGAGTGAGTGTGTGCCCAGTTATGGATTGGCGCCCTGTCCTGGGTGTATCTGCCCAGTGCCCCAAACGTTCTGGATGGGCATGGGGAACCCCCCCGCGACCCTAATAGAGGATAAAGCGGAAGATAATGAATGAATGATATATATATATAAAAACTATATATTTTTATAATAATATAATTAATTTAGGCGGCACGGTGGCTTAGTGGTTAGCACGTTCGCCTCTCAGCTCTAGGGATTCCCGGTTCTAATCCCCATCTGGGTGGAGTTTCCATGTTCTCCCCGTGTCTGCATGGGTTTCCGCCGGGTTCTCCGATTTCCTCCCACAGTCCAAAAACATGGATCAAGTCAATTGAGTTCTCCAAATTGCCCCATATAGAGTGAGTGAGTGTGTGCCCAGCAATAGATTGGTGCCCTGTCCTAGGTCTATCTGCCCAGCGCCTGAAACGTTCTCCCCTAGATGGGCATGGGGAACCCCCCCGCGACCCTAATAGAGGATAAAGCGGGAGATAATGAATGAATGAATGATATATATATATAAAAACTATATATTTTTATAATAATATAATTAATTTAGGCGGCACAGTGGCTTAGTGGTCAGCACGTTCGCCTCTCAGCACTAGGGATTCCCGGTTCGAATCCCCATCTGAGTGGAGTTTCCATGTTCTCCCCGTGTCTGCATGGGTTTCCTCCGGGTTCTCCGGTTTCCTCCCACAGTCCAAAAACATGGATCAAGTCAACGGAGTTCCTCAAATTGCCCCATATAGATCGCGGTGGGGTTCCCCATGCCCATCCAGGGGAGAATGTCTCAGGCGCTGGGCAGACACACCCAGGACAGGGCGCCAATCCATCGCTGGGCATACATCATACATTTGAATTGTAAATATAAGTTCTTTTGGAATGAAGGATTTTTATTTAGTTACGTATATGAATCCCAATTTGAAGGTCTTGGTCAGAAAGCAGCACCCTAATGTAGGATAAAGCGGAAGATAATGAATGAATGAATGAATGAATGCCAACCATCGAGTCATGTGATTGCAATCAGGAACCAAAAGTTCTGTTAGTCGTAATATATAGATATATTTAACAGCTTACAGTGGGAAACCAAATGAGCCGCTTTTCCAAAACGCTGCCCGTCATACCTTTAAAATGAGTGTTTGTTATCATGGGCACGGTGGCTTAGTGGTCAGCACGTTCTCCTCTCAGCACTAGGGATTCCCGGTTCGAATCCCCATCTGGGTGGAGTTTCCATGTTCTCCCCGTGTCCGCGTGGGTTTCCTCCTGGGTTTCCTCCGGTTCCTCCCACAGTCCAAAAACATGGATCAAGTCAATTGAGTTCTCCAAATTGCCCCATATAGAGTGTGTCTGTGTGAGTGTGAGTGAGTGTGTGCCCAGTGATAGATTGGCGTCCTGTCCTGGGTCTATCTGCCCAGTGCCCGAAATGTTCTCCCCTGGATGGGCATGGGGAACCCCCCCCTGCCCCCGCGACCCTAATATAGGATAAAGCGGGAGATAATGAATGAATGAATGACTGTTTGTTATCTGTTCTGCTCCCTCGAATAACCTACAGTTCAATTCACGATGATTCTGATCTATAGAGTTTCATGTTTTTTTTAAGAGGTCAGTCACCAAGTCTGTCCTCAACCATAATTTATAAACAATTAACCAGGAGATGATTAGTATCTCACATGTCACCCATCAGCATGTCTTTAGAATGTGGAGGGAAACCCACCCAGACACGAGGTTCACTGGGATTTAAACCCAGGACCTTCTCACTGTAAATGTTTAATATGAGAGTTTTAAAGGCGTGTTCTCTTTGTTGTGTGGAACTCGTTCATTTTTTAAGCCTGTTATACTAAGATTTGGATGGCTGGAGCCTATCCCAGTGACCATTGTATGAAATGCAGAAAAACAGGTCCAATTCCAATCCATTGCAGGAAAGACACACAGAGAAATTAAAAATATATATATCACATTGAAGTGTGCCTTTTCCGCCAATTTTAATTTTAATATTAAAAAAAAATTCTAAATGATTAAATGTAGGCGGTGGCACGGTGGCTTAGTGGTCAGCACGTTCGCTTCTCAGCACTAGGGATTCCCGGTTCGAATCCCCATCTGGGTGGAGTTTCCATGTTCTCACCGTGTCCGCGTGGGTTTCCTCCGGGTTCTCCGGTTTCCTCCCACAGTCCAAGAACATGGATCAAGTCAATTGAATTCTCCAAATTACCCCATATAGAGTTTGTGTGTGTGTGTGTGTGTGTGTGTGTGTGTGTGTGTGTGTGTGTGTGTGTGTGTGTCCAGTGATAGATTGGCTTCATGTCCTGGGTGTATCTGTCCAGCGCCCGAAACGTTCTCCCCTGGATGGGCATGGGGAACACCCCCGTGACCCTAATATAGGGTTCTCCGGTTTCCTCCCACAGTCCAAAACATTAATCAAGTCAATTGAGTTCTCCAAATTGCCCCATATAGAGTGTGTCTGTGTGAGTGAGTGTGTGCCCAGCGATGGATTGGCGCCCTGTTCTGGGTGTATCTGCCCAGCGCCCGAAACGTTCTCCCCTGGATGGGCATGGGGAACCCCACCGTGACCCTAATATAGGATAAAGCGGGAGATAATGGATGGATGAATAAATAATTGTAGGCTTCAGTTCCTGTTCTGTCATCAGTACCTGACCTTATAGGCTTTTAAAAAACGGAACCTATTGGTGTCACAGATTGAGGGCAACTTTATAAATGCAATTACATTCATTCATTCATTCATTATCTCCCGCTTTATCCTCTATTAGGGTCACGGTGGGGTTCCCCATGCCCATCCAGGGAAGAACGTCTCGGGCGCTGGGCAGATAGACCCAGGACAGGACGCCAATCCATCGCTGGGCACACAATCACTCACACAGACACACTCTATATGGGGCAATTTGGAGAATTCAATTGACTTGATCCATGTTTTTGGACTGTGGGAGGAAACCGGAGAACCCGGAGGAAACCCACGCGGACACTGGAGAACATGGAAACTCCACCCAGATGGGGATTCGAACCGGGAATCCCTAGCGCTGAGAGGAGAACATGCTAACCACTAAGCCACCTTGCAATTACATTATATTAAAAAAACACAACGAGCATCTAATTGGTTGGTTCCTCACATAATTTTGATTGGTTCATCTTAGTGATGCACTTCCCAAATGACTCATTGGCAGTATCCATGTATTTTGGAATGGTACGAGGTGGTGTCTCTGTGTCCGTTATACCAGTGTTTTGTGTGAAATACAGTGAAGTGAACCCAGAGACCTGCAGAGAACGCAGTGCACCGATGACTGATGAACCGAAGTGTAATGTTTAGAAAGAAAACAGTCGTTCTTAGATAAATTGTGACTGCATGTTTAAGGTATCTGTCACCTTCTAACCTTCTTGCCCTATAGCCAGGAAGTCCCACCCTTTGCTATTGTCCAGCCTGCTGCAGCATCACGAATGTTACACAATGGCTAATCGAAATCTCACGCTGAAACGTAGTTGTGTGTAAAATGGACACGAACCGATGGACTACAGTCTGGAATTGTAGAACTACAAAGTTCATCTTTACAGTAAGTGGAACTGAGAACATGGACAATAAGTGGAGCAGAAAAGTGTCCAAACTTTTGACTGATACTGTATATATATACATATATGGGGCAGCGCACGGTGGCTTAGTGTTTAGCACGTTCTCCTCTCAGCACTAGGAATTCCCGGTTCGAATCCCCATCTGGGTAAAGTTTCCATGTTCTCCCCGTGTCTGCGTGGGTTTTCTCCGGGTTCTCCGGTTTCCTCCCACAGTCGAAAAACATGGATCAAGTAAAATGAGTTCTCCAAATTGCCCCATATAGTGTGTGTGTGTGTGAGTGAGTGTGTGCCCAGCGATGGATTGGCGTCCTGTCCTGGGTGTATCTGCCCAGCGCCCGAAACGTTCTCCCCTTGTGGGCATGGGGAACCCCCCACGACCCTAATAGAGGATAAAGCGGAAGATAATGGATGAATGAATGAATATGGGGCGGCATGGTGACTTAGTGGTTAGCATGTTCTCCTCTCAGCGCTAGGGATTCCCGGTTTGAATTCCATGCTGGGTGGAGTTTCCATGTTCTCCCCGTGTCCACGTGGGTTTCCTCCGGGTTCTCCGATTTCCTCCCACAGTCCAAAAACATGGATCAAGTCAATTGAGTTCTCCAAATTCCCCCATATAGAGTGTCTGTGTGAGTGAGTGAGTGTGTGCCCAGCGATGGATTGGCGTCCTGTCCTGGGTCTATCTGCCCAGCGCCCGAGACGTTCTCCCCTGGATGGGAATGGGGAACCCCCCGCGACCCTAATAGAGGATAAAGCGGATGATGATGGATGGATATATATACTGTTTGTGTCTTTATAAGGGATCATCTAAGCAAGTGTTAAACAGCTTTGAGGTCACAGATCCAGCAGCTTTGCTTGTGTGCTTTAAAATCAGACGTCCAGCTGCGTTTTCCGGCAGTGATAACGGGTTAAAGAACCTAAAACCTCTTGTGCTGGGTGTCCGCTCCTTGACCGTTCTCGCTAACAGGCTCACAGGAAACAGAAATAATGCAGAGTGTCTAATCAGCTTTTTTTTTTCTTTCGTCTGTCTTATTTCCTCAGAAAAGTCTTTGTTTGGTGGAATTGTATCATGTCCTTTAGTAACACAAATACACAGTTCTATGTTATGGCTACCATTTTATTATGAGCCTTATCTGATGGACATCTCATGACACGCTGTTAAAAGCCAGTGGAACTAAGAGCTTAGAGAATGACTCAGCATCTAATTTTACTGAAGCTGAACATGCTGGCACGAGCTCAACGCTCGCATACTATTCTGAGCTCAGGTGCCGTCAAAAGTCCACTATGATGTCAAACGAAGCCAACTGGATTCAGTGGAGCAGGAAACCTCTCGTATTCTGTGCCGTGGCCTGTCAGGAAATTTGGCCATTCACAGCACTATATACTCCCATCCTGAAAAAGGGAATTAAGGTCAATAAGGAGCCAAAGGTCAGGGGCCAAGGATAGGTGGGGTAGGGCATGCCTGTAAGCTGATAACAATCATGCTACTGTTAACTCATTTCAGAACAGGCACATGCTTTTGTTTCTCTTTTCGAATTTGTTTCCCAGACGAGGTCCATCCCTAAATGCGTCACCAGTTTTTTTTTTTAAGTTGAATTTGTTTCCGGTTTAATACTTCTTTGACTAAAATGGCTTGTTTTATTACATACACTAAAGGACAGAATAGCAGCACAATGTTTGTGAGAGCCATGATCCTAAACTTAATTTAGAAGACCATCTAATGTATGGGATTTCTCCTTTATAATGCCATTTTGACTACTGAGTTTGTTTATTGTTCTGTTTAAATTAAAGGGTTATTCACTTTGGAGAACCTGAAATAAGGCTTTAAATTGATGCAGAGGTTTATTCTTTCACAAAACTACATATATATATATATATATATATATATATATATATATATATATATATATATATATATATATAGTATATGTCTCTCTCTCTCTCTCTCTCTCTCTCTCTCTCTCTCTCTCTCTCTCTCTCTCTCTCTCTCTCTCTCTCTATATATATATATATATATATATATGTCTCTCTCTCTCTCTCTCTCTCTATATATATATATATATATATACATATTTATATATGTGTGTGCGTGTGTGTGTGTGTGTCTATATATATATATATATATATACTATATATATACACTATATATATATATATATATATATATATATATATATATATATATATATATATATATATATTAAAAAAAAAGGCGGCACGGTGGCTTAGTGGTTTAGCACGTTCTCCTCTCAGCGCTAGTGATTCCCGGTTCGAATCCCCATCTGGGTGGAGTTTCCATGTTCTCCTCGTGTCCGCGTGGGTTTCCTCCGGGTTCTCCGGTTTCCCCCCCACAGTCCAAAAACATGGATCAAATCAATTGAGTTCTCCAAATTGCCCCATATAGAGTGTGTATGCATGCGTGTCTGTGTGTGTGAGTGTGTGTGAGCCCAGCGATAGGTTGGCACCCTGTCCTGGGTGTATCTGCCCAGCACCCGAAACGTTCTGCCCTGGATGGGCATGGGGAACCCCACCGCGACCCTAGTAGAGGATAAAGCGGAATGAATGAATTATATCAATATAATTAATTTAATGTTAACAAATAAAACTGATTTCTACTTTCCGATGTTTTCAGTGACTATCATTTTATTTGGTACTAAAACACTCAAAACTGTTGCAACAGAGAAAGATTACATCATACATTTGAATTGTAAATATAAGTTCTTTTGGAATGAAGGATTTTTATTTAGTTACGTATATGAATCCCAATTTGAAGGTCTTGGTCAGAAAGCAGTGTCTGCCGTGTCCCTGGAGCAATGAGTCTTTAAGCTCTGTTCATTTCTGCATTACGCTGGTTATTTAATGTACTCTGCTGCTTCTTTTGTAAGAAGGAAAGTGACAAAAGCTGACAGTAAAGAAAAGCTTTTCCTGGAGATATTCAGTACATAGACTAACCTTCGCCCTTTCTGTCACTTTGGGCTGAAATTGATCACCTCAGCTCTCAATGTTTTGGATGCATATTGGAAGTCGGCGGAAACCACTGCAATTGTTCATCACTCTGTGTTTTTCTTTTATTCACAGTGTGACATTTTTTATAAATTATGAAACATCTGAACCTATTGTCCTAAGTCGGTTAAAAATATATAAGCTGGGTGTTTTCCACCTCATCTGCTTTTTCTATTAAAAGCAAATTATCAAACAATAAAAGTCGCAGAGACACCAGACTGTAAGTCACTACCAGTAATATATAACCAAGTTCATTAAAAAAAAAAAAAAAAGATCTATAACTTGTTATTCAATGAAATTTACATATAATACAAATACAATTAAATAATACAAACAAAATACAAAATTCATGGACAAAAACTAGTTTTTATAAACCCTCACCTTTTTAAATATATAGAAATATCTACCTCTCGGTGTCTAATCAGTAATAATAATAATAATCTCAGTAATAATCTGTGTGGGTGTTCTTCGGGTTCTCCACAAGTCCAAAAATATGAATTCAATGTGAATAAATTACTCTAGATTGCCCCTATATGGCATGTGTGTATGTCAGGCGCCCTGTCCTGGGTGTATCTGCTCATTGTGCAAAATGTTCTGCACTGGGTGGACATGTGGAACTGCCCCCATGACCCTAGTAGAAGATTAAGTGGAAGATGATGAGATGAGAATGTTTTTTTTATTTATTCCAAGCCAATACACCCACATACACACACACACATACACACACACACACACACACACACACACAAACATACATACATATACATATACAATTTCAAAGTCTAACACAAAATAGTCAACTATGAAAGGAGTGGGATGAAGGAGTGGTTGCTACAATTTACAAGTTACAGTATAGTGAAAGCATATACATAAACAAAAGAACAGAAAAGAAGAGAACATACATTCATTCATTCATTATCTTCCACTTTATCCTCTATTAGGGTCATGGGGGGGTTCCCCACGCCCATCCAGGGGAGAATGTCTCGGGCGCTGGGCAGATAGACCCAGGACAGGGCGCCAATCTATCGCTGGGCACACACTCACACAAACACACTCTACATGGGCCAATTTGGAGAACTCAATTGACTTGATCCATGTTTTTCGACTGTGGGAGGAAACCGGAGAACCCGGAGGAAACCCACGCGGACACGGGGAGAACATGGAAACTCCACCCAGATGGGGATTCGAAGAGGAGAACATGCTAAACCACTAAGCCACCGTGCCGCCCCAAGTTGTATATGATTTCATTTTACATTTTTAAATGTTGCGGCACGGTGGCTTAGTGGTTTAGCATGTTCTCCTCTCAGCACTAGGGATTCCCGGTTCGAATCCCCATCTGGGTGGAGTTTCCATGTTCTCCCCGTGTCCGCGTGGGTTTTCCTCCGGGTTCTCCGGTTTCCTCCCACAGTCCAAAAACATGGATCAAGTTAATTGAGGATGGAAACTCCACCCAGATGGGGATTCGAAGAGGAGAACATGCTAAACCACTAAGCCACCGTGCCGCCCCAAGTTGTATATGATTTCATTTTACATTTTTAAATGTTGCGGCACGGTGGCTTAGTGGTTTAGCATGTTCTCCTCTCAGCGCTAGGGATTCCCGGTTCGAATCCCCATCTGGGTGGAGTTTCCATGTTCTCCCCGTGTCCGCGTGGGTTTCCTCCGGGTTCTCCGGTTTCCCCCCACAGTCCAAAAACATGGATCAAGTTAATTGAGGATGAAAACTCCACCCAGATGGGGATTCGAACCGGGAATCCCTAGCGCTGAGAGGAGAACATGCTAAACCACTAAGCCACCGTGCTGCCACAAGAGAAAATACGATCACCAAAATTTGTATAGCTACATAAATTTCAAAGTAGTTTGTGCTTACTGTATATACAGACATGTAAACGTGTGTGTGTGTGTGTGTGTGTGTGTGTGTGTGTGTGTGTGTGTGTGTGTGTGGCAGGAACTTCTTAGCAGCACCTCCTTCATGTTAACAGTACAGATTGCAGGTTGTTCAATCTGTGGAACACTAGTTCTTTTTTTTTTAGCAAACCCACTGAAGTCAACAGTTCGCTTCTTCTTCCCAAATCTTTTTTTGTAGTTTATGGGATTTTGAAAAACGAACAGCGACCTTATCTTTAATAACAAATCATGCGCGTCCTTGTTAAGGAGCATGGCGGGAAATGAAGGAGGCGGCGCTGCGTGGTCCTCCTCCACGCGCTCAGAGGCTCTGCAACGGCGCTATGTCTCCGTTATAAGCGCTCAGACTGCCGATCCGACATCAGGAGATCAGACTGCTGACCTGAGATCAGAGCGACGGCGAGCGCGGACATCCCGCCGGAGCGCCTTCCACACCGCGGACGGAGACGCGTGGGTCAGTGTGGCGCTGTCCAAGGTGCGAGACGCCTGAGGCTGAGGGTTCGAACCGAATGAGGCGCATCCTGCAACATTAGTGTTAGTGTTTTAAATCAGTGTATAGCGTCATTTAAATTTGCCTAATATATATATATATATAATATATATATTTATTATTTTTTTATTTTTTGTGAAAGTGCAGAAAAACTCTGCATCAATTTAAAACTTTATTTCAGGTTCTCCAAAGTGAGTAATCCTTTAATTCAAACAAATTGGAGCGTATGAGGCGCATCCTGCAACGTTAGTGTTAGTGTTTTAAATTAGTGTATAGCGTCATTTAAATTTGCCTAATATATATATATATATATATATATATATATATATATATATATATATATATATATATAATTTTTTTTTTTTTTTTTTTTTTTTTTTTTTTTTTTTTTTTTTTTTTTTTTTTGAAAGTGCAGAAAAAAAGTCTGCATCAATTTAAAGCCTTATTTCAGGTTCTCTAAAGTGAGTAACCCTTAAATTCAAACAAAATTGGAGCGTCATTAAATAGATGTTAATTCGCATGGTCGCTTTATTCCGGAGAACTTTGTGGAGACCTCAGCGCGGCGTGTTTGATCCGTGGCGCAGTTCAGCTGTGAATGATTTACAGCCTTCAATCCCCGGGAGAACAGAGGGAGAACAGAGGGGAGAACAGAGGGAGAGCAGAGGGGAGAGCAGAGGGAGAGCAGAGGGAGAGGGTGCGCTTCTAATTCGGGCCGGAGCTGAAATGCCAGCAGGTGCAGGGTGGTGGAGGTGCAGGGTGGTGGAGGTGCTGTAGTCCCCCGGCCGCCGTGATGTCGCTGGCGCCGCGCCTCGGCCTGCTGGCGGCGGCCTACACCTGCGCCTGGCTGCTGGTGACCGGCTGCGGACCGGGGCCGGGGTACGGGAGGCGGCCCCGGCCGCGCCGCCTCACACCGCTGGCTTACAAGCAGCACGTTCCCAACGTCTCCGAGAACAACCTGGGAGCCAGCGGCCGGGCCGAGGGAAAAATCCCCCGCCATTCAGAGCGTTTCAACCGGCTGCTCTGCAACTACAACCCGCACATCGACTTCAAAGACGAGGAGCGCACCAAAGCCGACCGCTTCATGACCAAGGTAACGGATGGTGAGAAATGAAAGCTTACACCCTGAATACTCTTACATTATCCTAAATAATCCAGACATTCAATATGGAGCTTATTCACAGTGTGACATCTTTTTTTTATTATTATTTTTTTTTTATAAATTATGAAACATTTACATTTTACATTTAGTTTTATCCAAAGAGACTTACAAATGAGAACAATCTAACAAATGAAACATCTGAACATCCATCCATCCATTATCTTCCACTTTGTCCTCTATTAGGGTGACGGGGGTTCCCCATGCCCATCCAGGGGAGAACGTCTCAGGCGCTGGGCAGATACACCCAGGACAGGGCACCAATCCATTGCTGGGCACACGCTCACTCACTCACACAGACACACTCTATATGGGGCAATTTGGAGAACTCAAATAACTTGATCCATGTTTTTGGACTGTGGGAGGAAACCGGAGGACCCGGAGGAAACCCACGCGGACACGGGGAGGACATGGAAACTCCACCCAGATTAGGATTCGAACCGGGAATCCCTAGTGCTGAGAGGCGAACGTGCTGACCACTTAGACATCTGAACATTTATAAATATATATAAGCTGGGTGTTTTCCACCTCACCTCCTTTTTCTATTAAAAGCAAAATATCAAACAAAAAAAGAAGCAGCATAGACACCAGACTGTAAGTCACTATATATAACCCAGTTCATTTACAAAAAAGAAAAGATCTATAACTTCTTCATCCATCAATCTATTCATCGTCTTCTTCCGTCTTATCCTCTACTAGGGTCGCACGCGTGGGGGGGGGGGTCCATGCCCAAACACACTCTATATGGGGCAATTTGAAGAGTTCAATTTACCTTGATCCATGTTTTTGGACTGTGGGAGGAAACCGGAGAACCCAAAGAAAACCCACGTGGACACGGGGAGAACATGGAAACTCCACCCAGATTAGGATTCGAACCGGGAATCCCTAGCACTGAGAGGAGAACCTGCTAACCACTAAGCCACCGTGCCGCCCTCTATAGCTGGCTATTTAATTAAATTAACATAAAAAACAAAGAAATAATACAAACAAAATACAAAACTCATGGACAAAAACTACTGAAAAAATACATCTTACACCCTGAATAATTTTACAATATCCTAAATAGTCCAGACATTAAATATGGAGCTGATTTATACACAAACCAAGCAATTCCAGCAAGACATCCACATCTACATAATAATAATTAATCATTATAATACCCAATGTACAACTAGGCAGCACGGTGGCTTAGTGGTCAGCACGTTCGCCTCTCAGCGCCAGGGATTCCCGGTTCGAATCCCCATCTGGGTGGAGTTTCCATGTTCTCCCCGTGTCTGCGTGGGGAAACTCCCTCCGGTTTTCCTCCCACAGTCCAAAGAGGATCAAGCAATTGAATTCTCAAAAATGAATTGTGAATGAATGATGTGTGCCCAGCGATGGATTGGCGCCCTGTCCTGGGTGTATCTGCCCAGCGCCTGAGACGTTCTCCCCTGGATGGGCATGGGGAACCCCACCGCGATCCTAATAGAGGATAAAGCGGGAGATAATGAATGAATGAATGTACAAATAACATGGTTAATATGACAGCAAGTCAAACACAAAGCCTCTTTTTTCCTCCTATACACAACATTTGACCTGGGACGTCTTTTTTTCTCTCTATTCTGTATAACGGATATCTTGTGAATTGCTTTCACACCGTGATTATGTTAGAAAATAAAATAGACGTAGTGATCATTTTACATCAGTACGGTTGTATGTTTAATAGTAAAAAAAATGCTAGAGTTTAATAGATATCTATTTAAGGCTGGACAAACAAATAGCTGTCCTAATCCATAGTGTCGCCGTGTGGGTTATAGGCTTCAATATGACGAGCTAGGAATAAATGATCCACAGGCTTCAAAGAACCAGAAGTAATGTTGCACGGCATAGGTAAATGTACTGAAGGACGTTTTGTCTTTGGATTATTCAGGTCATATGGGTTTCTGTCATTTTCATATGTCTTCTTTTACCATTTACTTGAAGATTAATCTGTTCTGTTGACTACAGCCCTAAAATCACCTGTATTCCTATATTTCAATTTATTTTTGGCCCGTCTTGTTAGTGATTGTTTCTGCAGACAGCTCTCACATCACAATTCAGATTGAAATGCAGGTCTGACGTAACATGAGGTCATTTTGCAACCCCTTATATTCAAAACTTAAAAGCAACCCAATGTGGATGAACACAGAGTCAAGACCCATACAGGAAACCTTTAGTGGACTAGTGGACCTCATACTACTGATCTACTGTGCCTAATTATTAAAATCATTATTAGTAAGATCATTTGTGAGCATAACAAAACAACATTGTACCAAGTAAAATGCCCTGATATTCTTAATATTTTATTAATCTAAAGATATGTAGTATTTTTCAGCATAGAGAGACAGGTTTATGTTTAATTACGCAAAAGCAGATTAAGGAGAATGTGCTCAGTATGCAGCCATTCTTTAATCTTTAACCAAAGTGTTCGGAACAAAGCTTTAAAATGATTATTGCATTCCACTTTTCCTCATTCTTCTTACAGAGAGAATACAAGAGGCAGAGAAACGAACAAGAATCACTTTGTTCTTTATTTATTCTTTGTTCTTATTATAACAAGAATCACTTTGTTCACATATAGAAATATGTGATAAATATAAATGCTTATATATATGTATATAGAGTGTACTGATACTATATATATATATATATATATATGTGTGTATATATATATTGGGTGGCATGGTGGCTCACCCTTAGCACTAGGGATTCCCGGTTCGAATCCTCATCTGGGTGGAGTTTCCATGTTTTCCCCGTGTCCGCGTGGGTTTCCTCCCACAGTTCTCCGGTTTCCTCCCACAGTCCAAAAACATGGATCAAGTCAATTGAGTTCTCCAAATTGCCCCATATAGAGTGTGTCTGTGTGAGTGAGTGTGTGCCCAGCGATAGGTTGGCGTCCTGTCCTGGGTCTATCTGTCCAGCGCCTGAAACGTTCTCCCCTGGATGGATGGGTATGGGGAACCCCACCGCGACCCTAATATAGGATAAAGCGGAAGATAATGAATATGTATATATATATATATATATATATATATATATATATATATATATATATATCATCACATCCTCTGATGTTTTCACATGTCACAGACTCACACATTTTCAGATGACAGGTGCCCTTCTGAAGCCATGACTGTGCATACATGTGGCCTCTCCATGTCGATTGCTGAAAGCCAGCCTTTGTAAAGGTTTCGGTGTTCTGCGGGGTTGATTGGACAGAATTCCCGTCTGCTGAAGTAACGGCAGCATCGGAAAAGCCTCTATTGTAATCCTGACAATGAAACGCCTCTGTCAGACCGAATAGCCAGAAAAAAATGCCCCTGGTTTGTTTTTTTCGCCCGGCCCGATTTCTCACTTTGCTCTGACATGTTCCCAAAATGCAGGCTCAAGCATTCCACCAGCCTGCCCTCTAACTTAGCCTGGGTCTTGCCTTTCCTTGACCTCCTGTCTCTCTTTCTCAATACTTTTCAATGGTCTCAATATACTCCAGAGAAGAGCGCTTGATTTCCCACGACAAGCCACATTTTTATCATTCGCAGCATCAACTGCATGGCGAAGACGTGTGTTACTTGACAATAGATGACAACCAGCACTCATACTGCGTAATGACTATTACACTTGAGCGAATTGAAAAGGCTGTGTGAAAATATTACTGTCTGGTAGAGAAAAATGTGACCTTGGTTTTGCTCTGTAACAGCCGAAATTGCCAAAGAATGCTTCAGAGTAGTTACAGTAGCTTTGTTGTGATTGTTGGAGGGGGTTGTAGATGGCCTTTATCAGAGCTGAATGTACAGACAAAAATTTGCTGATGTCACATATTGAACAAAACCCTGCTAGAGAGACAAAACACGAGCCAGTGCCACACTGTTTAGTCTTTGTTTAGCGTGAAGAGGAAAGGAACATCTAAAGGTGATGAGCCATCACACAGGACTCTGTGTAAGTTGTCATACATTCTACTTTATTTAGGGATGAAATGTCATTCATGTAAAGCATGTGACACTGATGGTATCTGAAAAGAATACTGTTTAAAAACTACACATTTACAAGGTGTTCATTTTGGTTGTGGTTACACCATATTTACCAGTTTGGTTGAATATCAAAATGTTAACAGGTTAGAGAATCAGTGTCTGATCACAGCGATAAGGCCCCGGCTTTGAGTCCCAGTGGATTTATTCCAAGTGCATACCTTCATATTATCTAAACAATGCCATATAAGATGGCTGCTGCATGCAATCTCATCTTATCTAAACAAGTCACTGACTCTGGCATACAGAACCATTTCTGGATCTTCCCCCTCTTACCTTCACTCTATCTTTTCAAAATACACTCCGACTCGTTCACTTTGCTCCAGTGATGATCGCCGCCTGGCGATTCCACCTCACCGAGGAGCTGATTCTCACTCCGTGGCGTTCACCACTGCAAAACGGTGGAACCATCTTCCCAACACTGTCCATAAGGCAGAATCACTAAACAGTTTTAAGAAACTACTGAAGACGCATCTCTTTAACAAACACCTGTTATAAAAAATAAAAATAAAAAAAGGGGGAGGGGCCGCAGCATCGAATAACAATCAGGTTTGATGAATTTACAGTATAGTTGGTTTTCTCCATGGCTTCTGACTTGTAATGTTTTCATTTGTAAGTCGTTTCGGATAAAAGCGTCTGCTGAATGACTAAATGTAAATGTAATGTATGTAATGTATCTCATTATCTTCCACCTAATCATCTGCTAGGGTCTCGGGGGGGGGGGGGGGGGTGGGGGGGTGGGGGGCGGGGGAGGGGGGGGGGGGGGGGGGGGGGGGGGGGGGGGGGGGGGGGGGGGGGGGGGGGGGGGGGGGGGGGGGGGGGGGGGGGGGGGGGGGGGGGGGGGGGGGGGGTGGGGTGGGGGGGGGTATATAGATATAGATATATAGATATATATATATAATTTTTTACACTGTTGTTTGCACCTTAGAATGCTGCTCAGATTTAAAAGGTCTCTTATCTTATCTTAATGATAAATTTTAGGGATTATTGGAGTGTGGAACGTCCCTGTATGTTCTGTCTCCTGCATGGTTGTTTAAATGTAACAGAAAACCATGTGCCAACCGCATCTCTACCGTATCAGTGGTCAGAAGGCAGCACTGTGAGCTCTGTCATGAAATCAGATCATACAAGCACTTATGTTTCTGTTTCTCTTTTTTGGTTCTGGCAGCGTTGTAAGGATTGTTTAAATAAACTGGCCATCGCCGTTCTGAACCAATGGCCAGGTGTTCGCCTGCGAGTAACTGAGGCCTGGGACGAGGACGATAACCATCCCTCTGGATCTTTGCACTATGAGGGGCGAGCTGTGGACATCACCACCTCTGACCGAGACATAAAGAAATACGGCCTCCTGGCTCAGCTGGCGGTGGAGGCCGGGTTCGACTGGGTGTACTACGAGTCCAAGTATCACGTACACTGTTCTGTTAAAGCTGGTAATTTCAAAATTTTTATTTCTATTAGACTTTAACATTTTACTTTTGGCTTATTTAACATATTAGGAAGTTAGTATTCAGAGGTTGAAGATAGTGGACATTAATTAAAGTCATTTTGCAGACACATTTAATGACGTCCAAGTATTTTACCTTGATGGTTGGGGTAAGAGGCGGCGTGGTAGTTTAGTGGGTAGCATGTTCTAATCTGGGTGGAGTGTCCATGTTCTCCCCATGTCCGCGTGGGTTTCCTCCCACTTCTCCAGTTTCCTCCCACAGTCCAAAAACATGGATCAAGGTCAATTGAATTCTCCAAATTGCCCCATGTAGAGTGTGTCTGTGTGAGTGAGTGTGTGCCCAGCGATGGATTGGCATCCTGTCCTTGGTGTATCTGCCCAGCGCCCGAAACGTTCTCCCCTGGATGGGCATGGGGAACCCCCCCCCCCCCCCGCAACCCTAATAGAGGATAAAGAGGAAGATAATGGATGGATGGATGGATGGTTGGGGTAAAAGCATAGGGTAAACCATAATACAGCAGCCCTTCAGAAATTGCTTAAGAGCACACACATTATATAGGGGCAATTTAGAGCAGTCAATTCACCTTGAATCTGTGTTTTTGTACTGTGTGCTATAAGTGGCGAACCCAGTGGACACAGGGATCATGAAGCTGCGATATTGTTCAGAGAAAGCGGTTGCAGTCTGAAACGTCATTTCTGTCTAAATCAGTATTAAGTACCTTGGATTTTTGCACAGTAATTAATTTTTGCTCTGTCACTCAGATCATTCGGTGGCGGTGGAGAAAGGCGGCTGTTTTTCGGCGTCAGGATTGGTCACTGTGGCTGGGGGAGTGCAAAAGCCCATGTCACATCTGCTTCCCGGAGACGCAGTGCTGGCTTTGTCCAAATCTGGTGAAACGACCTTCAGCCGCGTTCTCCTTTTCCTGCACACGGAGACGAAACGGAGGTCCACCTTCTTGATCCTCAGCACAGAAGACGGGCAACACGTAGCCCTCACACCCAACCACCTCATATTCATGGCTCCCACCTACGAACTATATTACCATCAGTACTCCGCTCATTTCGCCAGTCAAGTCCCACTGGGAGCCTACGTACTGATTTATGGACGGGATAGTCACATGCATCCATCCAAAATAGTTTCCATTTCGCAGGAGGAAAGAATCGGCGTTTACGCTCCATTGACAGAACATGGCAACCTATTTGTGGATGGTGTGCTGGCATCAAGCTATGCCTCCACGTATCACAGACTGGCTCACTGGGCATTCGGGCCCGTTCGCTTTGTGTTTGGAATGGCACAGCTATTTGAGGGCGCCGACCACCAACCGGCAATAAAAAACGGAACTGCTGGGTTTGAGACAATCGATCATTCCTGTCACATTCGCTCCAGAGGTCGTGTAAACATGACGAATAACATGTCAGATGGGGTTCACGCTGCAGTACACACATTCAACCATAGCACATGTTTAAAGCAACATCGTGCTGCGGAACGTTTGGACTATATGTCTGGAACACCGGTAGGCATTCACTGGTATGCAAGGCTGCTAAGTACAATTGCTCAGATATTAATGATTCCACAAAGGTTTTAGGTTTGACTTGAATGTTCTTCTTGAAGCGTCGTGAAGCTTTAACTAAATTAAGATTATGGGGAAAAGGGGCTCGTTAGAGGGTCTGATGAAGCTCATCATACGTTCTATATCACTAATTACTTACATTATAAGATCTGGATTATGAGACTGCGGTGTAACCAGTAATTTATATATATATAAAATCATTTTTATACATGAAGGATATATTTTATAGAGTTAACATTTATTTTTATACATTTGAATTTATAATATATGAACATTTTCTACGATTGCGATAATTATAACGGTGATTTTTAGTGTTCTGGCTGTATAAGAAGAATTCTGTAAATGATAACAAACAAGCGGCACGGTGGCTTAGTGGTTGGCACGTTCGCCTCTCAGCGCTAGGGATTCCCGGTTCGAATCCCCATCTGGGTGGAGTTTCCATGTCCTCTCCGTGTCCGCGTGGGTTTCCTCCGGGTTCTCCGGTTTCCTTCCACAGTGCAAAAACATGGATCAAGTCAATTGAATTCTCCAAATTGCCCTATATAGAGTGTGTATGTGTCTGTGTGAGTGAGTGTGTGTACCCAGTGATAGATTGGCGCCCTGTCCTGGGTGTATCTGCCCAGTGCCCGAAACGTTCTCCCCTGGATGGGCATGGGGAACCCCACTATGACCCTAATAGAGGATAAAGCGGAAGATAATGGATGGATAATGGATAACAAACAATTAATTGTGTGTGTGGGGGGGGGTTCCCTATGAACATCCAGAGGAGAACGTTTCGGGTGCTGCACAGATACCTCCAGGACAGGGTGCCAATCTATAAGGGCAGTTTAGAGCTTATTTTCATTGAATCTATGTTTTTGGACTGTGGGAGGAAACCAGAGACACTGGAGGAAACCCACACAGACACGGAGAGAACGTGGAACCTCCACCCAGGTGAGGATTCGAACGTGGATCCCCAGCGCTGCGAGGCGAGACATTAACAGAGCAGCGCTGCTATAAAATGCCCTACAATGTTATTCCTGGAACAAAGATCACATCGCGACAGTATATCAGTACACATTTCATCTTTTATAAACTTTATAAAATCATGAAATGTATGATTCTGCAGGATACATTGTTCCACTGTTAGGCTTTCTAACGAATTTTCTAATACGAATCCGATTTGATAATCAATAAATAAACTATGCTTCAAATCCTGCCTGAATCGATACATTTTTAAAGCTCTCACCCAAAAATTGTGATCAGCTTTAATGCTGCGTAATAACAATCATCATTAGCCAAAGCAGTGTGTACTGTTTTGGTTATTTCTAAATGATTTTCGTAAATAATAACGAATGGATTGGACTATGAACTTGTTTACATGCCAAGTGGCACATAAAATACAAATTAACAAAAAAAAAAAACACAAGAAACTGACGGTGATATTTAAAATTTACTCAGGAGAAGTTAGAAATGTCAGGATCTGAGGTTGGATGCTTTTGGTCTGAGGTCACGCCCCCTTGTGGACACTAACCAGTATGAACTGCATTAGATTAGAAATGCCCCTGAAATAAACAGAGGTTCACGTTTTGAGAAAAGACATTCAGAGTAAGAGCCTTTTATACAACTTACTTAAAAGTGTGGGCACCGCTGTTAACATGACAGTGATTCGTTGATCTTCTCAGATCAGATAAATGTGGAACTGTTCTAAATAAGCTTTAGCATCAGACCTGCTAAGATGGACACATTTCCAAAACTTATCTGATCCATATTTTGGAAATCGTGGCACTGTTATTTATTTAGGTCAGCCATAAGTGACTGTTTAAAACAAATATTTCACATTTCCAAGACTCATCAGGTAAAGATTTGGTGGTGCTACTGACATGTCCACCACCTGAACCTTTCATTCATTCATTATCTCTCCCGCTTTATCCTCTATTAGGGTCGCGGTGGGGTTCCCCATGCCCATCCAGGGGAGAATGTTTCGGGCGCTGGGTAGATACACCCAGGACAGGGAGCCAATCTATCACTGGGCACACACTCACTCACACAGACACACTTTATATGGGGCAATTTGGAGAACTCAATTGACTTGATCCATGTTTTTGGGCTGTGGGAGGAAACTAGAGAACCCGGAGGAAACCCACGGGGAGAACATGGAAACTCCACCCAGATGGGGATTCGAACCGGGAATCCCTAGCGCTGAGAGGCGAAAGTGCTAACCACTAAGCCACCGTGCCGCCTACACCTGAACCTCAATTCTATTAATAACTGAACTGAAAGACTTTATCTCTTAATTGTCTTTTTTTAATCAACACTTGATAATAAACACAATCTTACACTGTTAACGCTGCCCAGCTGCTCAAAGAGGATAAATCCCCCACTGAGCCTCGGTCCTCATAAGCTCCTTCCTTTTAAAACTTTTTTTCTTGTACTTTGGGTGTTTAAGCTCAGAAGACTATAAAGCTGCTTTGAGGCAATGTTCTAAAAAGTGCTATATAAATGAAAGGAAACTTCCATCTCTCCATTATCTTCCGCTTTATCCTATATTAGGGGGGCACGGTGGGGTAGTGGTCCCACGTTCCCTCTCAGGCTAGGGAGAACCCGTTTCGAATCCCCATCTGGGCAGGATTTCCCAGTTCCCCCAGTGACCGCGTGGGTTTCTCCGGGTTCACTGGTTTCCTCCACACACCCACAGTCCAAAAACACTCTATCAAGGGGCAATTGGAGTTCTCCAAATTGCCCCATGATCCAGTGTGTTGTGTGACTGTGTGTGCCCAGCGAAACCGGCGCCCTGTCCTGGGTGTAACTGCCCAGCGGACCGGGGAGAACATGGAAACTCTCCCCTGGATGGGGATTCGAACCCCACCGCGAATCCCTAGTGCTAGAGGATAAAGTGGACCATAATCAGGACAGGGCGCCAATCTATCACTGGGAACTCACTCACACAGATATGCACACAGACACACTCTATAGGGGGCAATTTGGCAAACTCAATTGACCTTGATCCATGTTTTTGGACTGTGGGAGGAAATCAATTTGCTATCTGGAATTATTGTGTAAATCATCTGGAACAATATATATTTTTGCAATGTACATTATTTAAGCTTCAACTTAAATTAAACTATTACCTCTTTGCAGGACACATTTACCCCCCCCCCCCCCAGGTTAAGTTTGGTAAACGAACAGTAAGTATGTATTAAAATGCACAAACAGTTGGATGTTTTTCTTTATCATTTGTAGAATTGTATATGTGATAAACCATCACGCTTAATTATTTTTATGAAAAAACATTTTATTTAAACTATTATGGATTGTCCATGTACTGTAGATGGTATGGAAGGGAATGATGGTATAAAAACTCACTGGAAACCGCAATGCATCTTCCAATAGAGACCAAATAAGGAGAGTGATGAATGGTTCTAATTGTAGGTCATGGCAGTACATAGGTATAGTTAATAAATGAATCATAATGGATGTGTTTACAGTACATGTTGTGTCTCCTTCTATTAATTTTGACAGCTGTGGAAGTATTAAAGAAGATTATCCTAGAGGCAGCAGATGGGCACACAATCCCCTCTCCCCTAATAAAAAGCCTCTGATTTGTCAGCATATGCTTAATAAAAGATGATGTATTAAAAACCTGGCATGCATTGATCCTTCTTAATAATCAATAGATCCCAGATGTCCTGCTCTTTTAAAAAAACTTTTCATTGAGCTCCTAATTTAAGGTGTATGAATAAACTTCTACACCCATAGGAGAGTTCTCACACATGCTACAGATAAAAGCCCAATTAAAGTTAATAGACAACATATATTAAGCCAGACAGAATGTAACTGTAAAACTGAACTGATGACTGATTTATGTTACATATAAGAACCACAGAGGGATTTATAACTTGTAAATAGTGTAAAGAACTAAAAGGTGAACACCATGTGATCACTTTATTTACTTGATATATGGTTATTTAGGTGTGGCACAGGTTCATTTCAAAATCTGGGTGGAGTTTCCACGTCTTCTTCCCAAAGCCATGTCAACGTGAGTTTTCACATGTTCTATGCTTTTCTCCAAAAGTCCAAAAACATGGATTCGAGATAAATTGGCTGCTTTAAATGGTCTCTATCTAAATTCCCCATATATATATATATATATATATATGGCGGCTTAGTGGTCAGCACGTTCTCCTCTCAGCACTAGGGATTCACGGTTCAAATCACAATCTGGGTGGAGTTTCCATGTTCTCCCCGTGTCCGCGTGGGTTTCCTCCGGGTTCTCCGGTTTCCTCCCACAGTCCAGAAACATGGATCAAGTCAATTGAGTTCTCCAAATTGCCCCATATAGAGTGTGTCTGTGTGAGTGAGTGTGTGCCCAGCGATGGATTAGTGCCCTGTCCTGGGTCTATCTGCCCAGCGCCCGAAATGTATATATATATGTATGTGGCAACACGGTGGCTTAGTGGTTAGCACGTTCTCCTCTCAGCACTAGGGATTCCCGGTTCAAATCCCCATCTGGGTGGAGTTTCCATGTTCTCCCCATGTCCTCGTGGGTTTCCTCCGGGTTCTCCGGTTTCCTCCCACAGTCCAAAAACATGGATCAAGTCAATTGAATTCTCCAAAATTGCCCCATATAGAGTGTGTCTGTGTGAGTGAGTGTGTGCCCAGCGATGGATTGGCGCCCTGTCCTGGGTGTATCTGCCCAGCGCCAGAAACTTTCTCCCCTGGATGGGCATGGGGACAACCCCACCTCGACCCTAATAGAGAATAAAGCGGGAGATAATGAATGAATGAAAGTATATTTATGTATGTATATATATGCCCAAATCGCTCTCCTCTGGATAGGAATGGGCAAGTCATCTTGTCATCTTGACTTAAGAACATCACCGGTCAATAAAACACATCACACATTTACTCTCTCGTTCTGTTTCACATACCTCAAAGCAATTTAGATTAATGTTTAAGCCATGCTTGGGCTGGGTGTCAAATGCATGATGAAATCTTCATGTATGTGCTTCCAGTTATCTGAGATGAGATGTATTGCATTGTTTGACTGTGTATTTACACTGGGAAGTAGATGCAGTCTGTACAGGGTGCTTCCTCATTTTTTTTTGATCTGACTTTTGGGATGGGGTCTAACTGCTCATGATGTTCGACTGAGAATATAGCTGAGTAAATAAATATGGGCGGCACGGTAGCTTAGTGTTTAGCACGTTCTCCTCTCAGCACTAGGTATTCCCGGTTCGAATCCCCATCTGGGTGGAGTTTCCATGTTCTCCCCGTGTCCGCGTGGGTTTCCTCCGGGTTCCTCCCACAGTCCAAAAACATGGATCAAGTCAACTGAGTTCTCCAAATTGCCCCATATAGAGTGTGTTTGTGTGGGTGAGTGTGTGCCCAGCGATGGATTGGCGCCCTGTCCTGGGTGTATCTGCCCACCGCCCGAGATGTTCTCCCCTGGATGGGCATGGGGAACCCCCCGCAACCCTAATAGAGGATAAAGCAGAAGATAATGAATGAATGAATTCTAATCGGCTGCATGGTGGCTTAGTGTTTAGCACGTTCTCCTCTCAGCACTAGGTATTCCCGGTTCGAATCCCCATCTGGGTGGAGTTTCCATGTTCTCCCCGTGTCCGCGTGGGTTTCCTCCGGGTTCCTCCCACAGTCCAAAAACATGGATCAAGTCAACTGAGTTCTCCAAATTGCCCCATATAGAGTGTGTCTGTGTGAGTGAGTGTGTGCCCAGCGATAGATTGGCGCCCTGTCCTGGGTCTATCTGCCCACCGCCCGAGATGTTCTCCCCTGGATGGGCATGGGGAACCCCACCGCGACCCTAATAGAGGATAAAGCAGGAGATAATGAATGAATGAATTCTAATCGGCTGCATGGTGGCTTAGAGATTAGCACGTTTGCCTCTCAGCGCTAGGGATTCCCGGTTCGAATCCCCATCTGGGTGGAGTTTCCATGTTCTCCCCGTGTCTGCGTGGGTTTCCTCCGGGTTCTCCGGTTTCCTCCCACAGTCCAAAAACATGGATCAAGTCAATTGAATTCTCAAAATTTGCCCCATATAGAGTGTGTCTGTGTGAGTGAGTGTGTGCCCAGCGATGGATTGGCGTCCTGTCCTGGGTCTATCTGCCCAGCGCCCGAGACGTTCTCCCCTGGATGGGCATGGGGAACCCCACCACGACCCTAATAGAGGATAAAGCGGGAGATAATGAATGAATGAATGAATGAATTTTAATCCCAAAAACGCAAAACTCCCTCAAAGCTGATTCCCCGGCTGACTTAACAGATCTCAGCAGCTTTAAATCAACATTTTAAAGCTGCATATCTGTTATAAACACTAATAATAAGCGTCTTGTGATCTGCACAGTTATTCAGTGTTGATTCATCGGAATGCAGCTTTTAGAATCGAGGGCTGTTTGATGAAAGAGGATCGAAGTGGCGTGAAAGTGTTCGGTTCTCGGGAAAAGCAACCAACCAACTAACCAACCCACTAACCAAGCAACCCGAGACACCGCTGCTGAGCGTTCCTGCGATCCCAGCGCAGCCCTCGCTGGATGAACATTATGATTAATTTCGTTAGCCATCTTGTACGCTGGCTAATACGCGATCAGCCTTACAGGCAGGCGGCCAGCCTTTCGGGCACTTCCCCCATCTCCATCCACAACAAACTGCCCTAAGCTTCACGAAATGACATTACAGAAGACCTGCGTCCCGGGGACGGCTTCTGATCATGTATGAGGACGTGTGTCTCGTTCTGTGAGGTGAGTTTAACTCTAATACCCCGATCTTCTGCGGATCTGGGGACTTGCATGTAGGTTTGTTTCGCTTTGGATCCTCTCGATCGTGTAACTCGTCGTGTTTGACTTTATTTTATTGTTGTAATCCGTCCTCTGCTGCATTAATAGCTTAAACGAACTGAAAATCGTGCAAAATCGCGTCCTTTTTTCCTTTTTCTTTTTTTTTTTTTGGACTCCCGCTCATCTCAAGTACCGACTGTCAAAGTTCAAAACGATTAGATATTTTTTTCGGATTCGGAAAACAAATGAGATCCGACTGAGGCACGAAGTAAAAACGGCTTTTAATAACTTCTCTCTGCCTTTCGTCTGACTCTTATAACAAACTGAGATCAGATGTGTCCTTGGTCCCACGTTAGCTTAGCCTGTCTAGCGTTTGTTGTCCGACTCGTTCCAAGTAGTTATTACACTTTATAACCTTCGTGAGCTCGATTTATTACATTACGAATCGGCATGTCGGCATCAAACCCACTAATTCTATTTCACTAGTTCACTATAATTCGCTTTCTCCTAGTTGGACGCCTGCCTAACTAGCTACCAGCCGATAACCGACCCGTGTCCAGACGCCTCGTTACCATAACATTATCATTCAACTAACCCACACTTGGTTATTTAACGCGGTGTAATTTACTCGTTCGAACCTTTTGCGAGTGACAAATTACTTTTAGTGCTTCGTGTTTGAGGTTTAAACGCTCGTTAGTCACAGATTTGAGGATTTTTGAGCTGTTTATTTGGGTTCTGCCCCTCAGGACCGAGTGCCGAGGACTAGTTAGCGAGGACTAGTTAACCTTTGCTTTTGCATTAATAATGGGATTGTGTTGTTCAGTGTGTGAGCGGCGGCTTTAATGCGAATAAACGAGCGTCGGAAGCTAAGCGAGTTAGCTGGAGTTTGCTATCTCGGCCTCCCTGTGTTTACTTTTCGGAGTTGGACAACACGAAGCCTCGTCGTTTTATAGTTTGTAAAGATCTGAAAACTAGTCTAGTAAACGTCTGAGCTCCGTGCGATGTCGTGGTTTGGCTCTGCGTCGTTGTTTTGTAGTTGAGTGAGCCATTATTTTGGATTAGCTAAGCTAAGCTAAAGCTGTAGTAGCTACGTACTTGTTTTTATTACAGTGCAGTTTATATGAGTTGATTAAACAGAATATCGTATTCCATTTTCATTTTTCCAAACCAAAATACCAATTTATTATTATTATTTTCCCCCAAAATTTGCTTGCATTATAGTTTTAATCCCTGATGTGATTTAATTAATCTCCACTGTTCTCTGTATCCGTTCTCCTCTCGGCACTAGGGGTTCCCGGTTCGAATCCCCATCTGGGTGGAGTTTCCATGCTCTCCCCGTGTCCGCATGGGTTTCCTCCGGGTGTTCCGGTTTCCTCCCACGGTCCAAAAAACATGGATCAAGTCAATTGAGTTCTCCAAATTGCCCCATATAGAGTGTGTGTGAGTGTGTGCCCAGCGATGGATTGGCGCCCTGTCCTGGGTGTATCTATCCAGCGCCCGAAACGTTCTCCCCTGGATGGGCATGGGGAACCCCACCGCGACCCTAATAGAGGATAAAGCGGGAGATAATGAATGAATGAATGAATGTTCTCTGTATCCTTTCGCCTCTCAGCGCTAGGGATTCCCGGTTCGAATCCCCATATGGGTGGAGTTTCCATGTTCTCCCCGTGTCCGCATGGGTTTCCTCCGGGTTCTCCCCGGGTTCTCCGGTTTCCTCCCACGGTCCAAAAAACATGGATCAAGTCAATTGAGTTCTCCAAATCGCCCCATATAGAGTGTGTGTGAGTGTGTGCCCAATGATACATTGGCGCCCTGTCCTGGGTGTATCTGCCCAGCGCCTGAAAAGTTCTCCCCTGGATGGGCATGGGGAACACCCCCCCCCCCCCCTCCCGTGACCCTAATAGAGGACAAAGCAGGAGACAATGAATGAATGAATGAATGTTCTCTGTATCTCAAAACAGACTTTTACTTTAGTTAAAATATCATGTATTTTGTTTATTACGTGGCTGCATTTCCCTTTTAGCTTTGGCCATGTATTTCATTGGCACATTGCTTAACCAATTTGCATCCTCAGGCTGTGATGTCTATTTACATTGATTTAACAGATTATTCTAGCTGAGCCAATTTGTAGGACAGTATTGTGGAAGTGTGTCCAAGCGTAAAAGTATTATATAGCGGTATGCATCTGACCGCTGCACATAAATTTGCTAATTGGTCAGTGCTTGTGGTACAAATAAGTATTTTAGATGTCCCACTTAATCTTTGTGTGTGTGTTTTTGTGTGTGTGTGTGTGTGTGTGTGTGTGTGTGTGTGTGTGTATATATATATATATAATATATATATATATATATATATATATATATATATATATATATATACATATACACATAAAGGAGTGCTACAAGATTTTTTGTGCCTATGAGAATTTTTGCACATACAGTCTATTAAAAGCATTTTTGAGGTCAGACAGTTCCGCTGGATGGAATGACCTGCTTCTTGACTTGTATCATTTCATTGCAACAACATTCAGATTGGTTGAGTTTGAGAAATAGTCAAATAATCCAGCAATGCTCGTCACAAATAATATTGAGGTAAAACAGTAGGATGTTTTTTTTATTTTTATTTTTTTACTTTTTACAATTCAACTTTAAATAAATATATGTTGATAGGTTTGTGTAGTAAGATATTTCAGTTGTATATAAATTATAATGGCGGCACGGTGGCTTAGTGGTTAGCATGTTCTCCTCTCAGCGTTAGGGATTCCCGGTTCGAATAGGGATTCCCGGGATGGGGTCTAACTGCTCATGATAGTTCGACTGAGAAGAGGAGTTTCCATGTTCTCCCCGTGTCCGTGTGGATTTCCTCCAGGTTCTCTGGTTTCCTCCCACAGTCCAAAAACATGGATCAAGTCATGGATTGAGTTCTCCAAATTGCCCCATGTAGAGTGTGTTTGTGTGCGTGTCTGTGTGAGTGAGTGTGTGCCTGGGGAACCCCACCGCGACCCTAATATAGGATAAAGCAGAAGATAATGAATGAATGAATGAATGAATAAATTATAATGTGTATATGAAATTCAGTTTGGATGCAAATACATGAATATGAAAAGTATTCCTGTAGGGCATCTCTGAAGCCTTGTTGCCTATGAAGTGATTTTCCATTTTAAATTTGACTCAACTAACTATTTCTTTTGGGATGGATTTGGTCCGACGTGGTTTCACAAACCAATCAGGCCTTGAATGAAACAAAGAAAATATAAAACTATTCTGAAGTCCCAGTGGCTAATTCATTATGAGACGCTTAACGTTGTGTTGTGTGCTGTTTCAGTTATTGTAGCTGTATTTTTTTTAAACAGGTCACATCCTCCGCTTTACCATCACACATGAGTTTTGTGCCAGCAGAGTTTGAGCTGTTGATTTAGCAGATGTCCAAATGAAGCAATGTTTAAAACATCTTGCCAGTTGTTCCCTTACCTAGTGGTTTCTTGTCAGCAAAGGAAACACATGTAAAACAAGGGATGTGGTAGCAACAGTATTTAACTGTACAGGCACCAAGCAGTAGAAGTTTCAGTGTGTTTCCTATCATTTAAACTTCTTGCGACATTCATTCATTCATTATCTTCCGCTTTATCCTATATTAGGGTCGTGGGGGGGGGGGGGTTCCCCATGCCCATCCAGGGGAGAACGTTTCGGGCGCTGGGCAGATACACCCAGGACAGGGCGCCAATCTATCGCTGGGCACACACTCACATAGACACACTCTATATGGGGCAACTCAATTGACTTGAGTTGAGATGCCAATCTGTCGCTGGGCATCCTTGCAACATACATTCTCATTATATGTAAAAACCCAACCTAGAGAAAATGTAATATTTTTTTGCAACATGTATAAAAGTTATTTAGACTGAAAAATATATATAAATTCAGGACACCTTGCCCTATCTATTTTCTCCACTTATCATATAGATGGAATTTTTTTGTTAGTTTTCTGTTGGTTCTCTGTTCTCTGTCGGTCAGGACCATCATAGAACAGGTATAATTTGGGTTGTTTATCGTTGGTTCTGCAGTGACACTGATACGGTGATGGGGTTTTAGTGCAGTAGTGCTACTGTAGTTTAATTTCAACACTGCTGGGATAGAAATAATGCACTGACCAATGCTCTGTTGGTGTCCCGACTATTAGAACAGGGTAAAGGGGATTAACATAGTATCTGATTTACTCCACAAACAGATGGTTCCTGTAGTACTAGATCATATAATGTTGGTCTTACATCCTCATTTTTAGGATAATTTTAATTAGTAGGAATAAAAAGAAATGAAACAGGACAAAAAATGTTGATAACCAGTTACATATAGTTATTAGTTAAGGTTAAAAAAAGACAATATTGTCAGATTAGTTACTAAAGATAGCTTGAGGGTCCAACTCCTGGGTTTACATTGTCAAGCAAGGTCCTCAGATCACCTCTGGTTATCCTCTCTGACTCCCAACATCAACTAAGGTTGTGCTGTTCACCTGCGTTGTTGGAGCTTGCTCATTTTAAAGCACTGTGATGTCCATCCATTCATTATCTTCCGCGTTATCCTCTATTAGGGTCGGGGGGGGGGGGGGGGGGTTCCCCATGCCCATCCAGGGGAGAGCGTCTCGGGCGCTGGGCAGATACACCCAGGACAGGGCGCCAATCCATCGCTGGGCACACACTCACTCACTCACTCACACATACACACTCTATATGGGGCAATTTGGAGAACTCAATTGACTTGATCCCTGTTTTTGGACTGTGGGAGGAAACCGGAGAACCCGGAGGAAACCCACGCGGACACGGGGAGAACATGGTAGAATCCCTAGTGCGAAGAGACTAACGTGCTGACCACTAAGCCAGCACTGTGATGTGTTTTTACAATTATTGAAATGAATTATGCGTACACTTATTATTTTTTTATTAAACTTTTTTAATTACTTTATACTTTACTTTACTTTAAATATTTCATATTTGATGAATATTAGAAATGTCTCACTGTCTCTTTGCTGCTGTGACTGAGGGAATTTCCCCATTGTGGGACCATTAAAGGCTTATCTTATTTTAGCTTCTCTTTAGTTTTGGTAGACTGTCTGGCCACAATTTTCTTTCATTCATTTATTCATTATCTCCCGCTTTATCCTCCACCCAGATGGGGATTCGAACCGGGAATCCCTAGCGCTGAGAGGCGAACGTGCTGACCACTAAGCCACCGTGCCGCCCCTTTAAGTTATTTAAATTGCATATATTTCTTTATCGGGCGGCATGGTGGCTTAGTGGTCAGCACGTTCGCCTCTCAGCGCTAGGGATTCCCGGTTCGAATCCCCATCTGGGTGGAGTTTCCATGTTCTCCCCGTGTCTGCGTGGGTTTCCTCCGGGTTCTCCGGTTTCCTCCCACAGTCCAAAAACATGGATCAAGTCAATTGAATTCTCAAAATTGCCCCATATAGAGTGTGTATGTCTGTGTGAGTGAGTGTGTGCCCAGCGATGGATTGGCACCCTGTCCTGGATCTATCTGCCCAGCGCCCGAAACGTTCTCCCCTGGATGGGCATGGGGGAACCCCACCGCGACCCTAATAGAGGATAAAGCTGGAGATAATGAATGAATGAATGAATATTCCTTTATCATTCCGTCCAGTTTTTTTGTACAGATGGTTCTCGTGTGTACTTTATTAACACACGGTAGGAGCGGGTTATAATGTTGTAAATTTGCTTTTAAACTAACAACCCGATCTGCTCTCTGTGCCATACTGCCCTCGGCTTGAGCGGGTTAGTCGGAACGAAGCAGCCGGGATCTTGTTTCAGGTCGGACTCGTCACAGGAAGCGAGCCACTCGGAAGTTGTGTTTTCTTTGTGTATGTGCGTTTAGTGTTGGTTTATATGAAGGAAGTGGCGCTGCGGCTCCATTATGTGCGCCGTTTAAAAAGCTCACATCTGCGCCGCGTCGAGCCGCGACCGCCGGCCGCGCCACCTGGAGGCTTTCGGCGCTGTTTGCAAAGCGGGCCCGGGGTTTTGGACAGAGTTTGTTGAGCCCGGTTCGGGAGCTAAGCTAAGCTAAGCCGAGCCAGCCGTGTGTGTGTGTGTGTGTGTGTGTGTGTGTGTGTGTGTGTGTGTGTGTGGGGAGTAATGTGTGTGTAGCGAGCGCAGTTAATACCGACCGCATTAATCCCCCTCCTCAGTTGAGCTCGGCTCGGTTGAGCTCGGCTCAGAAGCCGCGCTCCTTCACCGAGACGATGAGCTGAAGCCCGGAGCGCTTTCATGGTCAGTACGGCGCACTTTGTCTCCGGTTTGTTTCGCGCTGCGCGTCAGCTTCGCTTCAATCTGACAGTCGCCGTGTGTGTGTGAGAGGTGTTTGTGTGTGTGAGAGGTGTTTGTGTGTGTGAGTGGTGTGTTTGTTTGTGTGAGGTGTTTGTGTGTGTGAGAGGTGTTTGTTTGTGTGAGGTGTTTGTGTGTGTGTGAGGTGTTTGTGTGTGTGAGAGGTGTTTGTGTGTGTGTGTGTGTGTGTGAGTGGTGTTTGTGTGTGAGTGGTGTTTGTGTGTGAGTGGTGTTTGTGTGTGTGAGTGGTGTGTGAGTGGTGTTTGTGTGTGTGAGTGGTGTGTTTGTGTGTGTGAGTGGTGTGTTTGTGTGTGTGAGGTGTTTGTGTGAGTGAGGTGAGTGTGGTGTTGGTGTGTGTGATGTTTGTGAGTGCAGTGTTTGTGTGAGGTGAGTGCAGTGTTTGTGTGTGTGAGTGTGGTGTTGGTGTGTGGTATTTGTGGTTTGTGTATGCGTGATGGGTGTGTTTGTGTGTGTGAGTGAGGTGTTGGTGTGTGTGGTATTTGTGATATGTGTATGCGTGATGTGCATGTGAGCTGTTTGTGTGTGTGTGTGTGAGCTGTTTGTGTGTGTGAGAGAGGTGTTTGTGTGTGTGTGTGAGGTGAGTGTGGTGTTGGTGTGTGTGGTATTTGGGGTTTGTGTATGCGTGATGTGTTTGTGTGTGAGGTGTTTGTGTGTGAGGTGTTTGTGTGTGAGGTGTCTGTGTGTGTGTGTGAGGTGTGTGTGTGTGTGTGTGAGGTGTGTGTGTGTGTGTGAGGTGTGTGTGTGTGTGTGTGTGTGTGTGTGTGTGTGTGAGGTGTGTGTGTGTGTGTGAGGTGTGTGTGTGTGTGTGAGGTGTGTGTGTGTGTGTGAGGTGTGTGTGTGAGGTGTGTGTGTGTGGTGTGTGTGTGTGTGTGTGTGTGAGGTGTGGTGTGTGTGTGTGTGTGTGAGGTGTGGTGTGTGTGTGTGTGTGTGAGGTGTGTGTGTGTGTGTGTGAGAGGTGTGTGTGTGTGTGAGAGGTGTGGTGTGTGTGTGTGTGAGGTGTGTGTGTGTGTGAGAGGTGTGGTGTGTGTGTGTGTGAGGTGTGGTGTGTGTGTGTGAGGTGTTTGTGTGTGTGGTGTGTGTGAGGTGTTTGTGTGTGAGATGTGTGTGTGAATGGTGTTTGTGTGAGCGAGGTGAGTGTGGTGTTGGTGTGTGTGGTATTTGTGGTTTGTGTATGCATGATGTTTGTGTGTGAGTGAGATGAGTGTGGTGTTGGTGTGTGTGGTATTTGTGGTTTGTTTGTGTGTGCAAGTGAGGTGTTTGTGTGTGTGAGTGGTGTGTTTGTGTGTGTGAGTGAGGTGTTTGTGTGTGTGGTATTTGTGATTTGTGTATGCGTGATGTGTTCGTGAGGTGTGTGTGAGGTGTTTGTGAGTGTGTGAGGTGTGTTTGTGTGAGTGAGGTGTTTGGGTGAGTGTGATTGAGGTGTTTGTGTGAGTGAGGTGTGTGTTTGTGATTTGTGTATGCGTGTGTGTTTGTTTGTGTGGTGTGTGTTTGTGTATGCGTGGTGTTTGTGTATGCGTGGTGTTTGTGTATGCGTGGTTTTTGTGTTTGTGTGAGTGAGGTGTTTGTGATTTGTGTATGCGTGTTTGTTTTTTGTGATGTTTGTTTGTGTGGTGTTTGTGTGTGCATGCGTGGTGTTTGTGCGTGCGTGGTGTTTGTATGTATGCTGTGTGCTTGGTGTGTGTGTGAATCTCACTGTGCTGGTGTGGTATTGTAAACTTTTTTAATTAGGACCCGTGTGTCCGGGGCAGGTTGGCAGGTTGGCGATCAGCGGCGACCTCCAGCCCAAATACACACCACATGCTTTTCATTCTGCTTAACGAAATAACAAAGTCACGGTGCTGCCTGACAAACTCGTTTTCTTTTTTTTTTTCCTCAAAGTGTTTCGCAACTACATGGTGGTGTAACGGTGCAAAAATCAAGCTTAAGTGTTAATGCACAAGTTATAACCCACATTAAAAAAGGCAATACCACGTCATCACAGTCTTTCATACAACTCCATCAGGATTACAGGTCCGGGTTACAGACAGGGATTCAGGGATTTTCTGTATTAGAGTTATTTATTGTTTAAGGTGTGCTGTGCTTTTTATATTAATATGTCTGATCTGACCTTCTCTCTCTCTCTCTCTCTCTCTCATATAACATGCTCCCCTCCATGGCTCTGGGCAATTCTTATGCCTTGTCCAATAATCTGTTCATTGTATTTTATGTCACTTCCATTAGGTAAATACTTGTTAACTGTCTTTGTGCCTGTCAAGGCTGTTTAATATACATGTGTGCACGCACCAAGACAAATCCCCTGTATGGGTAACATACTTGGTAAAATAAGTCATTAAATCCGAAGATCTACGAGTTTACATAAGCTTTTTAGTAGAGTTTAAAGCAGAGGGATGCAAAATGCATTAATACCTTCTGAATCTCTAAAATATATTGGAATAAAGTTTAAAGTTGTCTGAGCAACACAAGTTTTTGTCATGCCTTAAATCTCTAATGCAGTTGTAATGAAGGGCGCTCAGTGGGTAGGGCATTGGGCTGTCAATCTGAAGGTTGGGTGTTCAAATCCCAGGTCCACTGAAGTTACCAATGTGGGTCCTTGAGCAAGACCCTTAACGCTCATTGCTCCAGGGATGTTGTGATGAACCCTGTGCTCACCTTGTAGGTCACTTTGGATAAAAGTGTCTGCTAAATGACCAAATGTAATGTAAATGTAATGAGATCCCTGCTGAACATGTACTGAATTGATTGAATTTCATGTTTGCTTGCGGATGATTGATTGATGCCACCAATGACCGTGTATTTCAGCCAAAGTATGATTATCCATGGAATTTTAAAATCTTTTTGGGTCAGTGGTTCAGGTTTAGTGTTGCCACCGATTTGTGCTGTTCAGGTTTTAAACTCACCAGTCATGATTTGGCTGCCTTTAAGCCAGACTAACAATAACATGGTCTCTGGAGCTAACCACTTGGTTCAGTTTGGTTAAGTGATGCCTTTTACTGGTTTGTTTACCGATGTGTTTAATTGCACGGTTTGCGCTGGTGTGCAGCTGAGCCTTGGTGGTGTTTAATGTGATAAGTACAGCAGTGTAAACAAGCTATTCACAGCAATGGCCTGTTATTTATCAGATGTTTGCTTGGCTTATCAAGAGCTTCATTTTTTTCTCTTGACAGTACGTTATTTATTTAGGTTCAGTATGAAGAAGGTTTCATTTTTCGCTGTCAGCTCTCATGATGGATCCATCTCACTTAATCATCAGTTCACATTCCAGTCATTCAGTTCCCGTTCAGACGGTCAGATGCTGGTTCACCTTCTGTTATTGTGATCGCTCAGTTGTGAATATAATATAATGAATAGAGTGAGAAAAAGATTATATAGATGTATTCACTAAAAGGTTTGTTCGAAGAGACAGAATCATGTGATGTCATACTACAGATGTCGCGCACTCAGATTTAAGCCTCATATTAATGGTTAACGTGTATTTTAGACACACTGACAAGTGCAGAAGTAATGTTGATCTTTCCATCGCTGATTCCAAACAAATTTCCTGACGACCAATAATCTTTAAAATGCATTACATTATGTGCCACTGCAAAGTAAACTATGCACATCCTTTTGCATTCCAGATTTGATTAGATTTTAAGGTCTTTTAATACAATAATCTGACTGCAGTTCCGGCTGCCTGTTTGGTTACTGTTCTGCAACCTGTACATAGAAACATTTATTTATATATATATATATATATATATATATATATATATATATATATATATATATATATATATATATATATATATATATATATATATATATATGGCTATATATATATATATATGCCATCAGTTCATAGTGCATTAAATTGGACCTTTTACATATACATTACATTTGGTCATTTAGCAGATGCTTTTATCCAAAACAACTTACAAAGTGAGCACAAGGTTCATCACAGCATCCCTGCAGCAATGAGGGTTAAGGGTCTTGCTCAAGGACCCACATTGGTAACTTCAGTGGACCTGGGATTTGAACCCCCAACCTTCAGATTGATAGCCCAACACCCTGACCGCTTGCCCTTTTACATTTATAACACTGATAAACAGAGATGCTTATTAGATGTATGGTATGTATTTTAAGCTGCTGATAACAAAATTCACCTAGGTTTTCATATGATATTTTTAAAATCAATAATTTTCAAATCCTATTTCTAAGTAAGGCTACATTATAAGGAACTCGTCAATTCATTAGCAGGCGATTCTAGGGCCGAAAAACAGGGCATGTAAACAACTTGTGGACACGAACAAGTATTTATTATTCCTAAAACCCTGATTGGCTAAACTGTTACTAAAGTAGAAATAAGTTCATTTGTACTCTATAGTTCTGGCTTCATATAGTGTCATGGTAAAAAATTTTCGTGAGGTGGGTCAACAAGTATTTTCTTAGCCATAGTATACAAACTATTAAATACACAATTAGTGACTCCAACTACCTATCTGCATTTCTTTGGGAAGTCAGATCGAACCTGGGACCTTGCTATAATGCCTAATCACTGTGCCCCAGTGTTATTTTCATCAGTATTAATTATTAAATGTGTAAATTAGTTAATAAACAAATGCATCACATGACCCTTTAAAAATATCTGGCCTACACATACCAGTGGAAAGCAGTACAGTATTAATATAAAAAAAAATAAGGTACCTGCTGCACATGTGCATAGTTGTAACCTTATAATATCTACATTTTAAATGCAAAAGAGTTGCGTGCCAAGACCTCAAGGTCAGCACCTCTCATAGGACATAACCACCTTTAATTCACCAACTGCATTCACATAAGTGTCCCTAGAAAGTTTGGTTATTGCATCTGTACAATTTGGAGCAGCAACTATTAAAAACAAAGGCTGACTAAGAAATGTCTTTGTGATGTCATCCTCCTGCAGTGTTGTTAAGTCTGAATTGTAATTGTGAAACTGTAGATTTTTAGAGAATTGAATATTAAGCTCGTCAGAATTTAAGCTCCATGAGTGTGTGATTTGAACAGTTTATCAAACAGAGCATATCTAAATTAAACCCTTTTGGTAGTCAGCACAGACCTAATCTTTTTACAGCCCCGGGGTCACATTCGGCCCTTTGGCTGTCCCTGTCTGGCGCTTATGAGGTCAGTGGGAGTTACTCTTATTTACATTAGATTTCTAACTTGCATACACATACCGAAATTAATAAAAAGAAAGTCTCTTTCAACATTAAAGCAACAGAATACTCTGAATGGATTAGCACCAAAGAGTGAATATTCAGTTACATACTGTTTAGTATATTTATTTATAATTTAAATCTTTGAAAGGAGAAGTAAAACCCGTTATACTCAAAAAAAAGGTTTATTTAAAAAGTGTCGTTTCATTCACCCTTCATTAAAAGCTTCCATCAACAGTATATCTGCACGCAGTCGTTTTTTTAAAGAGGTGTGGACTTGAGACGGGTAGAAGTGTGAACAAGTTTGCAATGCACTATACACTACATTCTATAAACGCAGGTTGTGAAATATGAGTTTTTACTTTTGGGTGCAAAGGTTTCACAAGTAAAACCTGTGAACTTTTATTTACTTTTAAAGTTGTAAACCTTTTAAAGGTAAAAGTTAAAGATATTTCCAAATTTCGATTCAAATTTCCTTTCCCAGTGTTCAGCAGACCTCAGGGCAAACTTACATAATCCACAAAGTTTGGCGTTGCTCAATGTCCTGACAATGACAAATTGGCCGAAATCAGGCTTTAACCTTCTAGTTTTTGGTCAGTTGTCCAATATATTTTCCTTTCATCCTGTACTGCTCTTACATTAATTATTATATCAAGTCATTAAGCAGACCCTTTTCTCCAAAGCTAACTTTAATGAGAGAACAACAGAATCAGTAGTTAAGGAGGAACCAGCTCATTGTAGTTGTATTAAACTTAATTATATATATTTATTTTTTAAATTGCATATGCTTCCAGAAGAGGCTTAGTGGTTTAGCACATTCTCCTCTCAGCTCTAGGGATTCCCGGTTCGAATCCCCATCTGGATGGAGTTTCCATGTTCTCCCCGTGTCCGCGTGGGTTTCCTCCGGGTTCTCCGGTTTCCTCCCACAGTCCAAAAACATGGATCAAGTCAATTGAATTCTCCAAATTGCCCCATATAGAGTGTGTATGTGTGCGTGAGTGTGTGTGCCCAGCGATGGATTGGCGCCCTGTCCTGGGTCTATCTGCCCAGCGCCCGAGACGTTCTCCCCTGGATGGGCATGGGGAACCCCACCGCGACCCTAATAGAGGATAAAGCGGGAGATAATGAATGAATGAATGCTTCCAGAAGAGATGTTTTTGTCTCTTTAAGATGCTGGGATGCTTAAGGACGGAGTTGGGAAGCTCATCCAATCATTTATGCGTGAGTGAGAATTTGCACCACGGTGAGGTTGACGTGTCGGGTGACGTTCATGAATGAAATGAATTAAATCTACTGTTCGAAATACTTTAAGGTAGTGTAGCACATTGCTAACAACTTCTGGTCATTTACTGCAGTCTATAAAAAGTGCAAAGAGCAGTGGACGCGTTTGAGTTATGGCAGTGAGAAATGTTTGTTTCGTATAAAGATAATGAATGATTTGGTTCGTGGTCATTCTTTGAATGCATTCATGCATAATGGAGCATTTGTGGGTAAAATGTTGAAGCTCTAATCCTTTTAATTCTCTAAATCCAGTGTTTCAATGATGCTCTCTGCCCTACAAACGTGTTCTCCTGCTGCAATACAAACTCTGCTGATGCATATTTTTAAAGACAGACTTGTATACGGTAAAGAAAAAACATCTCGATTCCGAAAATTACGTTCAGCAGTTTTTCAGAATGTTCAACCGGCACAATTTCACCAAACTGAAAGAGAAACGTGTTCTCAAGTACTGCGATGTAATCTATTTATAGCCCTCTGTCCCATATCCCATTCATACACTGAGGTCAGAAGTTTCAAAACCCTTACATGAGCTTTTGTGACCTTCAGTTGCCCCTCCCTTTTCCAGCTGTAACAGATTTCATTCATCTAGAAAAGCTTACTAAAATATGTTGCCGTGTGTGGGAATTATTTTTACCCATTCAGAGTACAGTCATGTGTTCAGTGTATAGTCATCTATTCATTCATTATCTCCTGCTTTATCCTCTATTAGGGTTGCGGGGGGGGTTCCCCATGCCCATCCAGGGGAGAACGTCTCGGGCGCTGGGCAGATAGACCCATGACAGGGCGCCAATCCATCGCTGGGCGCACACTCACTCACACAGACACACTCTATATGGGGCAATTTTGAGAATTCAATTGACTTGATCCATGTTTTTGGACTGTGGGAGGAAACCGGAGAACCCGGAGGAAAACCACGCAGACACTTGGAGAACATGGAAACTCCACCCAGATGGGGATTCGAACCGGTAATCCCTAGCGCTGAGAGGCGAACGTGCTGACCACTAAGCCACCGTGCCGCCTATAGTCATCTAATCTCTTCAAATTTGTTCCAAATGTTGTTAGGACTCCATGTGGACCGGTCAATTACCTTCATATCAAACTTATGCTTGTTATGTATGCTTGTTAACCATTGCTTTGTCTATTGCGAGACAGTCATACTAAAAGAGGAAATGGCCTTTCGCAAGACTTTGGTAGTGTACAATTGTCTAAAACGCATGAATAAGTGTTTGTTTTTTTAAATACTTTGGCCTTTGGGACTAAGTGAAAGAGCAGAATTTAATAAGGGGTTCGTCCCAATACTTTGGTCCGTGTGGTGTGTATTACATATTAATGAGCAGCCTGCTGGTTATTTTAAATCATAGGTGGATTCCACTTACTATAATGTTACATGAAGAAAATGTCAGCTCTAATGTGGTGCTAGGTTTAGATTAATATTTAATAGTCACGCTAATGGAGCACTAAATGTGAATGGGAGCTGTGTAAAGAGACAATGACATCATGTCTTCTGCTGAGTAAACCGTCCACTAATCATGCATAAGTGTGTACAGTTCCAGTGTTCGGGGATCTGAGTGATTACTTGTTTTTAGTGGTTTTTGAATATTTGGTTAAGCATTTTTGTCACTTACCAGACCGTCGGTTCTAGTTTTGATCTTGTACTGTGTAGAAGCAGAAGGCTTTTTGTGTAAGCAAGTTTGGAGTACCCACATAATCTTAATGCGAAAACCGTAATGCTACATTATCGACATCATCTTCATCGTGGCGGTGCAGCAGTTAGAGCTTCTGCCTCACAGCAAAAAGGGTTTGATTCCCACTGAGGCAAACGGGCTGCTTGTACTCTCAATCATTAAGATATTGTATTAAATCATTAAAACATGGAAAGGTTTTGGCAACCCAGTAGTAACTAAATTTAATTTTAAATATCGATCTGACAACCATTTTGTTGATTAGTCGAAGACTCTAATTTTCTATCAGACCATACTGTTTGTTTATTTAGTTTTGCAGAAAAAAACTGCAGGTCGTAGTGTAATGCAAATAAAAAAAATAAAAAATTTAAATGGGCAATTCTGGTTCCTAAATTCCGGTTCCTGATTGGCTGAGCTGTTTGTCCAGTCGTGGCATCGTTGGTAACACACCTCTGAGCGCTTCACATACACATCAATACAGATTCATATAAACAGCCGATTCCTGATGAGCACTTAGCCTTTTGCGGCTGTTGTTTATAAAGAGTTTTCTGTAATTTGGCCACTAGATGGCATTTTTGATTGTTAACGAAATCTGTATCCTGTTACTTAGAGATCAGTGTTCACTTTAAAAAACGGACTGGATCACTTTTATGGAGGAGCAGTTTATTAACAGTTAAACACATTTATGAATGAACCCTTGCTTTTTATTCTTGTGTTTTTAAGCATTTTGTAAAAGCAGTAAGGCACTCGGGGTTGTAACTATTGTGATTATAAATAAATTACGGAAAAGGTGTGACTGTACTCCGCTTTGTGTCATGCCTAACAAAACTTCTTTTCTTTGATTTATTCACTATAATGCACAAATATGTAATGCAGATTTAATTATCTTATTTGTTGCATTCAATACATAAAGATATGTTTATTATAAGGGCAGAATTAACAAGATCACGTGAGGCATCCACATTCTGTCTAAACATGTTATTGTAGGAAAGACTTATTATAAAATTCACAGTTTTATTATTTGAACGATCAGTATTTTTAGTAGCTTTTAAAACAACAAACAGTTGTTTTTAAAGCTTTTTTTTTTTTAAACTAAAGCCATTTTATTGCTGCATAATTCAGAGCGGCGCCTGTGTATTTTCTTTCTACGTTGTTCTGCAAAGCGCTGGTGCTAATGTGGTTATAAAATTTAACTCTGCACCCCCCCCTCCCCCCCGTTCTGTGAGGAGTTAAAAAACGGAACTTTTGGAAACTTTCACAGAGTGTTGTTTTTGAAACTGTAGTGCTGATCATGGAATGAAATCAATAATCAGAGCCAAAAATGAATGACATCATCCAGCCAGTTATTATACAGTGATGATAAATCAAATATAATTAAGTACAGGGTAAATTTAATGTTCATTTAATGTTGTATCTGGTTTAAATGATAACGTTGACTCCTATTTAGCTTAAATGATATTTATTCTGTCGTCTTGTGAGGAAGCCATTTTTAAAAGTGGGGCATTAAACACGTCTCTGTTTGTCCTGTTAAGTTTGAGCCAATGTGTGAATTCATCTAAATAAAGGCGCTATAAAGAGTAGAGAACCGCGGGTGGGTGAAAAGGGTGTTATGTTGGTGGGTTCTGCTCATGTCCAGGATCTCTTTACAGGGTGAGGAGGCGGAGCTTCAGCGTGTTAATTTGATTATAGATGGATGTATTTGAGCCTAACAACTCTCACATGAATGAGGAAGTTTGGGGGACTTTACACTTTAAACACATGGAACTTTTCATCAGCTGTTTGTAATGATGTGATTTTGTTAACCTTATTACATAATCATTAATGCAACGACCTTCTCACTTCTGACTAGTGGAAAGTTTTACAGTTCGCTTTAGTCGTTAATCTGATTGCTTTTCTCTTTACTTGTGTGTTCGCTCTTTCTTTTGTGCCTGCTGTGCTGTATCTACAGATTGTTATTGGTTATCACGTTCTTTATTGTCACCACATATTAAAGAGATATTGTACCGGTGCTTACCTAAAACACGACGTTCAAAACAAACTTAAGTGAATCGAACGTGGCTTTGTCTATTTTATCTCTAAACTGCTTTAAAAACAGGAAATTGTTTCGATTTTAGAAAACTTTCTGCTAGAAATTAAATAACGTAAGTGATTAGTAAATGTCATTGATTCCCCAGAACCTGAAAACAGCACTTTCTACAATAAGAGCAAGATTTTCTGTCTGAATGAATCATTTTATTTAGTTTAATCATAAAGGTTAATATTATGCAGCGTTTTTAACATCCCATCACATGGCTTTGTTGAATTTAATGAGTGAGCACGAATGATAAGCATCTTTTATATATTATCTATTTATTTTACTTTATTTACCTCCGAATAAAAAGTTTATGGCAATGCAAACAGTATCATCATAATTATTCATTAGTATCCAAATAATTTTAACCACTTTTTGCCATTGGTTACATTCATTCATTATCTTCCGCTTTATCCTCTATTAGGGTCACGGAGGGGTTCCCCATGCCCATCCAGGGGAGAACGTTTCGGGCGCTGGGCAGATACGCTCAGGACAGGGCGCCAATCTATCGCTGGGCACACACTCACTCACACAGACACACTCTATATGGGGCAATTTGGAGAATTCAATTGACTTGATCCATGGAAACCGGAGAACCCGGAGGAAACCCACGTGGACACGGGGAGAGTATGGAAACTCCACCCAGATAGGTATTCGAACCAGGAATCCCTAGCGCTGAGAGGAGAACGTGGTAACCACTAAGCCACCGTGCCGCCATTGGTTACATTATAGGCTAAATATATATTTGTTCTTAATTTTAAAAAAATGACAGTTATTTTTAAATGGAAATTTTATAATATTTATTGAACAGATGACCATTTTTAAAATCATAGCAGACAAACTGAAAAACAAAATGACTAATACATCAACTTCCCCTGAAAAAGTAACATTAAAATGTCAATCCAAACACTGTCTTTGCTTCATTTAACACATTTAAACAGACAGCTTTTAAATGACTAACACGTAACCTGCCCGCCAGATCCCGGGGTTTGATTCTAGAGCTTGTCACGTGACTCGTGCATACGTGTGATGTATCAATAGATGGAGAGAGATGAATAGATAAAAACAATTGATCTTTTTTGATGATTAATTTCATGGATGTTTTTCATGTCTCAGATCTCTTTTAGAGAGATCGCCTTTAAGAGAAGGAATGGATGAGCAGAAGTCCAACTGCGAAGAGAATGATTCAGAAAAAGCAGGTAGGACAACACATCTGTCACAAGCATGATTTCTTTGAAGCCATCGCCTCCTGTACAATGTTCTCATTCTGCTGCCTGTAGTTAACTCATGATAACACTGTCAGTATTTGGGTGTATACCATATTTATTAGAATTAAACTTTTGATTTTGAGATTTTTCATCCATTCATTATCTCCTGCTTTATCCTCTATTGGGGTCGCGGGGATGGGGGTTCCCATGCCCATCCAGGGGAGAACGCTTCGGGCGCTGGGCAGATACACCCAGGACAGGGCACCAATCTATCGCTGGGCACACACTCACTCACACAGATACACACACTATATATGGGGCAAGAATTCAATTGACTTGATCCATGTTTTTGGACTGTGGGAGGAAACCGGAGAACCCGGAGGAAACCCACGCGGACACGGGTAGAACATGGACACTCCACCCAGATGGGGATTCGAACCGGGAATCCCTAGCGCTGAGAGGCGAACGTGCCAACAACTAAGCCACCGTGCCGCCCTATTTTGAGATTTATTTTTCCTTTTTTTTAAGGATTTAATCAGATTTTTTTGTGATATCCAGTCCATGTAACCTGTTTTGACCTTGTAGCTTCATGGCAATAATTGTTTTTATTTTGGTTTTAATGCACAGCCGATGACGGCACATCTTCAAAAGAGAGCGTCCCGTCTCAGGAGGAATCTGAAGCCCCTCTTGCTGCAGAAGACAACTCGGGCACAACGGTGGACTCTTCCAATGCACCAACGTACGCTCTTCTTTTTTTTTTTTTTTTTTTAATAATAGTTTTAACTTTATTTGCACTTAAATTGTGATAATTATAAGAGTAATGGAGTTTGTTGATCTGGTTGTGTAAAATGCATTGTGATGTGTTCAGGGGGAATGTCAGGGCTTGTGTGCTGTGTAACTGCATTGAAAGAAGTCTTCATGGCCAGCGGGAACTCCGGTGTTTCGGGTCCTCTTCCTACCGGCCTAACCTGAAGACCTCTACCTCCTCACTGCCATTGGCTGGAAATGATGACCTGTCTTCCATTGGCTTCTCTGAGCCCATCAGTCTCTCGAGTCTTTTTGACGATAAAGGTGCACAAGAGATTTTTTTTTTTCTTTGTTTTAAGCTAGTGGTTGAATTTAAAGTATATATTTGAGGATGTGGTTATATTAAAATCAAGTGTTAATTTTATACAAGCAATAAGACGTTGAGAAGTTGTGCATTATTGTGAATAGCTTGTGAGAAAGAGGTCAAGTTTTTTCCTGTGATTTATTGAAAACAATGCACAACCTTGATTGCTTTTATAAAATGAACACACTAATTAAAAAAATAAAGAAATTGATTTAGAAATGCAGTCAAAATTTAATAATCTGGTCTTCAGTGATGTAATCTAGTCTGTTTTTTTAAGTGAACTTAATTTCTGAGTAACAGAATACCGGTTTCTGTAACAATCAAAACCTGCCATCTAGTGGCCACATTACAGAAAACAATTTATGAACAGCCGCCACAACAGGTTTAGCACTCCACTGGAATTGGTTCGTTTAAATTAATCTGTAGATTGGCGCCCTGTCCTGGGTGTATCTGCCCAGTGCCCGAAACCCCCCCCCCCCCAAAAGAGGATAAAGCGGAAGATAATGAATGAATGAAATTAATCTGCATTTCCATTTATGGAACATAATTTATAATAATGTATTATGTATCTCGCATTGATACGGATGTAAAGCGTGATTCTCAATAATGTCATGACTGGACAAATGGCTCAGCCAATCAGATTCAAGGCCTGTAACTGCCTGTTTTTAATTAAAGAAGTCTCCATTAAAACTTTTAAACATTTAGCGAATGGTGACCAAGGTCTTTGGCTCATTGGATGAAAACCTTTGGTTCCTTGGTGGGACAGAAGGTCATTTCAATATGGAGTCTGCATGTTGACGCCACTCAGAATAAAAAAAACAAACATTTGTGATTGAATTATTTTTTAGCACAGTTTTAATGTTTAACTGTTTTAATGAGACCCTGTATAAATGATGACATTCATATTAAAATCGACTCTCAACATATCCTGTTAATGCAGGGAGTTTCTGGGTTCATCACTGGTGTGCGGTGTGGTCAGAGGGGGTGCAGCAGGATGAGGGTGAAGAGCTGAGGAACGTGGACAAAGCAGTCATCTCAGGGATACAGCAGGTATGTTCTTTAAAAACATCTTTTGGAACCAGAGCTTAATAAGAGCTTTATGATCATGAAATCTTTCTTCTCTCAATGTTTGCAGTCATGCGATTATTGTAAACGGATGGGTGCTACCATCAGATGTCGTGCTGCAGGCTGCACACGGTTCTACCACTTCCCTTGTTCTGCAGCCAGTGGATCCTTTCAGTCCATGAAGCAGTTGGCTCTTTTATGTCCCGAACACATAGACAAGGCAGAGAACATTGGTACGTACTAAACTGACACGCTCATGAATATAAGAATTACCGTATTTTCCGGACCATAAGGCGCACCGTACTATAAGGCGCAGTCTGAATTACGGACTCTATTTCTGTACGGTACTTATTCTGTACGGCTCTGTATTATAAGGCACTCGCTAAAACATACGATCTACAAGAAAAGTAAAGGATGCAAAACGCTGATTTATAATTGAAGTTTATTCTACTACTAAATAAACACACATTATTTTAATCACTTTTCTCCCACAAATCCATCAAAGTCCTCGTCTTCTGTGTCTGAATTAAAAAGCTGTTTCTCTATCGAGCACTCCGGGTTCCCCTTCATCAATGTCAGTCTCGTCACCAGGCGGCTGTTCAGCGACGACGCCGGCTTTCGTGAAAGCTCGGACGACGCTCACAGCAGAAACCTCAGCCCAGACATCCACAATCCATTCACAGACGGTGGTGTAACTCGCCCCGCCGCCGCCTCCCGAGTTTTAGTAAACGTGTGTTCGCCGTCTATCATCCATCGCTCCCACGCCGCCCGCAACTTTACTTTAAACGCCCCGTTCACGCCAACGTCCAGCGGTCAGAGTTCTTTATTTAATCCTCCCGGAATGACGGCGAGCTCCAATTAAATTTTCTTCACTCAGCTTTTCTGTGAGATGAGCGCGCATGGAGTCACAGATCAGCAGGGCGGCGATGTGTGGAAAAAACCACCCGGTCGCACAACAATACTTTTATAGATTTTGGAACTCAGTACACGTATAAGGCGCACCGGATTATTAGGCACACGTCCGATTTCTGGGAAGATTTTAGGCTTTTAGGTGCGCCTTAAAGTCCGGAAAATACGGTAGTTGGATGCTTGACTTTTATTGAAACGCTTGCTATTGAACAGGCTGATTTCTCTCAGATGGGAGTCTGGGTTTGGGTGCCGTCGTCCTGGTTGGGTTTAGGAAACTTAATCTTTGATTAGCCCCTAAGTTTTGTTTTGTTCTTTTTGTATTTATGGTCTTACAGCTGGAGAGGAGGCACGCTGTGTAGTATGCGACTCTGCAGGGGAGCTGCTAGGTTTGCTGTACTGCACAGGATGTGGACAACACTACCATGATGCCTGTCTGGAGATCAGCGCTACACCACTCCAGCGCTCTGGATGGCAGTGTCCAGAGTGCAAGGTGTGCCAAACCTGCAAGTAAGTTTTCTGCAGCCTTTTACATTCCTTCATTCATTCTTTCATCTTCATCTAAAGCCAATTATCCAGATAAGAATCGCAGTGGGGCTGAAGTTCTTCTAGGAGACAAAATCCTGGGGCGCAATCAAGTTCAAGTCAAGTAATTTATTTATGTCGCGCTTTTTACAACAGTACATTGTCACAAAGCAGCTTTACAGAATGAAAAGCCTTTAAACCCCCAAAGAGCAAGCCGAAGCGAAAGTGGCAAGAAAAAAACTCCCTGTTGTGTTGTTATTTAAGGAAGAAACTTTGGGAGGACCAAGACTCAGTGGGGGCCTCATCCTCCTTGAGCGGCCGGGCAGCAACAACAGTGTAGGACAGCCATGTATGCTATGTACAGATAAGAGTCAGCACGTTCGCCTCTCAGCGCTAGGGATTCCCGGTTCGAATCCCCATCTGGGTGGAGTTTCCATGTTCTCCCCGTGTCTGCGTGGGTTTCCTCCGGGTTCTCCGGTTTCCTCCCACAGTCCAAAAGCATGGATCAAGTCAATTGAATTCTCAAAATTGCCCCATATAGAGTGTGTCTGTGTGAGTGAGTGTGTGCCCAGCGATGGATTGGCGCCCTGTCCTGGGTCTATCTGCCCAGCGCCCGAGATGTTCTCCTCTGGATGGGCATGGGGAACCCCACCGCCACCCTAATAGAGGATAAAGTGGGAGATAATGAATGAATGAATGAATGGGAATCAACCTCAGGACTTTCTTATTGTCGGCAACATCGTGTCGGCCGTGGTTTGTTTTATGTTTACGAAGCTTTAATCTCTTCTGAATCCTCGTAGGCAACCGGGTGAAGATTCCAAGATGTTGGTCTGTGATGCATGTGACAAGGGCTATCACACCTTTTGTCTGCAGCCAGCTATGGACTCTGTGCCCCCAGACTCATGGAAGTGCAGAGTACGTTTGTCTCCTCAGTGTTCTGTTAATAAACAGAGAGAAACTAAAAGACGTTATGTTAATTCGAACTGATCGATTGTTCTTCCAGCGCTGTCGTGTCTGTACGGACTGTGGGGGTCGAGGACTTTCCTTGCCGGGCTCCGAGCAGTGGTTTGAGAGTTATTCGGTGTGCGAGAGCTGTCAGCAGCGACGCACGTCGGTCTGTGGGGTTTGCAGTAAGGTCACTGACTCGTCGGTTCCTTTGCAGTATCGCTGTACTATCTGCCTCAGGTGCGTCTATAGCATGGCTGTTTAAAATGTACCACGGTGTGATTAGTGAAGCAAGATAAAACCCTCTGCTGATTATCTGCTGATCCTTTTTTTTTTTTTGTAAATGTAGTGCTTGTGAGTAAAATGACTATAAGATGAGATACCGGATTGTTAAACGAATTCAGATGAAGACTCGAGTGGATCTGAAATGGTTTTTATGCTTATTCTCTCTCAGATGGGTGCACAGCGAGTGTTTGTCTGTCCCTCAACCTCCTGAAGAGAAATGCATCTGTATAATATGCAGAGCATCACCTGCTGCTGTGTCTGAGACTGAGGCATCATCTGCGCAGATGGACAGGGAGACAACTCCAGAGGAACCCATGGAGACTGGTCTGTATGATTATATATCAATCAGAAAATGACTTACTAATATATAGATGAATATTGGCTATTATAAAACGGGTAGTTCCGATCCTCAAATCTGATTGGCTGAGCCCTTCGTCCAGCCGTGACATTATTGACAATAATGCACACCTCTGAGCGCTTCACATTCATATAAATGAGTGATGTACAATACATTACTTTAAATCATGTAACGTATTTGGAAATACAGATTAATATAAACGGAGAGCTGATTTCAGTTGAACTCTAAACCTTGTGGCAGCTGTTTTGGTTTTTATTGTTAGAGAAACCAGTATCCTGTTACTCAGGAGTCAATACGTCAAGAAAGATTGCATTATTAAATAAATAATTAATATTAATAATGTGATAAGGCAGGAGAGAGCGTGCATTATTGTGAATAAATTTAAAAACATTTAAAAACTGTATATGGTATTTTGCACATGATCACTTGGTCTCCATCCATACTGAACACTTTATTTTCACTTTTAGTTTTGGATACTACTACACACACACGACACTTTATAATGGTAAATTGTTTTATTTATATATATATATATATATATGCGGCATGGTGGCTTAGTGGTCAGCACGTTCGCCTCTCAGCACTAGGGATTCCCGGTTCGAATCCCCATCTGGGTGGAGTTTCCATGTTCTCCCCGTGTCTGCGTGGGTTTCCTCCGGGTTCTCCGGTCTCCTCCCACAGTCCAAAAACATGAATCAAGTCAATTTAATTCTCAAAATTGCCCCATATAGAGTGTGTCTGTGTGAGTGAGTGTGTGCCCAGCGATGGATTGGCGCCCTGTCCTGGGTCTATCTGCCCAGCGCCCGAAACGTTCTCCCCTTAAATGGGCATGGGGAACCCTACCGCGACCCTAATAGAGGATAAAGCGGGAGATAATGAATGAATAATATATATATATATATATATATATATATATATATATATATATATATATATATATATATAAAAATAAAAAAATTCCCTCTTGTTTTTTTTATTTTATTTTTTATTGTACTGTTATTGCTACTGGCTGCTAAATTTCCTTCGGGGTGAATGAAGTGTTCTTTCTATCTATCTAAATGAGTGGAACATGGTGTTAGGCATGATGTGGAGCAGAGTGGCATATTCACAATAATGCCTCCCTCTAGTACCATATTGATTTATCATATTGGCTACACACTGGTCATTAGCTGTTATTTATCTTTATAAATTGTCCACATTACCTTAATAAACGTCTTGTATTTTTTTGTTTGTTTTTTTCTAGTGGATGACAATGTAGTTATCAAAGCCTCCAGTGAAGATGGTGCCGATGGTTCTGTTGGTCCATGTGAAAAACCGCCAGTTAGTGAGGACACCACGGACAGACTCGACCACCCTGTCGGTGACCCGACGCTGGAAAGCCAACGTGAAGTAGCAGAGTCTCAGGCTAAAGGCCAGAGTCAGCCAAACGAAGAGGCCAGCAGTCCGAAAGCAACAGACCTGAGCAGTCACACCTGCAATACAGCAACAGACCCCCTTTCAGTTCCGACCTCCTCCCCTTCTCCTCCGAAGCTCACGTGTCCTCCTGGTTCTGATGAACCTGTTTCAATGGACACCACAGAGTCGGGGTCAGAAGTGCAGAAAGAGGAGGAGCCAAACAGGACTTTTTCTTTACCTCATGTTGATATGCCCTCTGCTTCAGATACAGATGACCGACTCGGTCATTCCGATGACGATGACGAGGACGATGAGGATGAGGATCATGGCGACGGCACGGAGGACTTGGATGAGTCTCATGGCAAACTCGACGACGTAGATATTCAGAGGCGAGAGACTCGGGAAACAAGCATTAAGTCAGAACTGTATTTGGACGAGATGTCCAATCTGAGTCACGGAGACGAGAGTAGCAGCGGCTTCCTCGGTTCTCCGGGGGAGCCGGACTCTCAGATGCTTTCTATGGAACTGGGTATCGGAGCCGCTAGCAGGGCGCATTCCGATTCGTTGCTCACCGAGACGGATGACTCCCTGCCTTTCGATTCGCTGAAGCTGGATGGAGATAAGCTGAGGAGGAGAGGCTCTCCGGGTCGCTCGCGAGTCAAACAGGTGGAGATTTCGGATTTAAGTAATCAATCAACTCGTTACATCATTATGTTCCAAATGTAAACACACAGGTTTTATGATTCGTGATGAACAGGGCAGGGGAGGTGGTTTCCCGGGAAGGCGGCGGCCTCGAGGTGGAGGAAGTGGTCGAGGAAGAGGGCGATCGCGTCTCAAAGCTATGGCCTCGTGCATCGATGCCTTCCTCGTAAGAATCAATGTTTTTATGTAGAATTATATTTGAGATGTCAGTATGTAAATATTCACCCAAACCTAACGAACATTAGTACACTTCTGAGCGATGAGCAGCTCTTACATTTACATTACATTTGGTCATTTAGCCGACACTTTTATCCAAAGCGCCTTAAAAGGTGAACACAGGGTTCATCACATCCTGTAGCAATGAGGGTTAAGGGTCTTGCTCAAGGACCCACATTGGTAACTTCAGTGGACCTGGGATTTGAACCCCAAACCTTCAGATTACATTTACATTTACATTTGGTCATTTATTGGACACTTTTATCCAAAGCGCCTTAAAAGGTGAACACAGGGTTAATCACAACATCCCTGCAGCAATAAGGGTACAGCAATGAGTTACATTGGTAACTTCAGTGGACCTGGGATTTGAACCCCCAACCTTCAGATTGATAACCCAACGCCCTGACCACTGAGCTACCACGTGAGCTCTTACAGGTTATTATACACAAACAAAAGCATTGGGGGCGGCACGGTGGCTTAGTGGTTAGCACATTCTCCTCTCAGCACTAGGGATTGCCGGTTCGAATCCCCATCTGGGTGGAGTTTCCATGCTCTCCCCGTGTCCGTGTGGGTCTCCTCCGGGTTCTACGGTTTCCTCCCACAGTCCAAAAACATGGATCAAGTCAATTGAATTCTCAAAATTTCCCCATATAGTGTGTCTGTGTGAGTGAGTGTGTGCCCAGCGATAGATTGGCGTCCTGTCCTGGGTGTATCTGCCCAGTGCCTGAAACGTTCTCCCCTGGATGGGCATGGGGAACCCCCCCGCGACCCTAATATAGGATAAAGCGGAACATAATGGATGGATGGATTGTACAGTGTAGCTGGTTTTTTCATAACTTCTGACTTGTGTTCTCATTTGTAAGTCGCTTTGGATAAAAGCATCTGCTAAATGACTAAATGTAAAATGTAACATGATGTTCGTACAGAAGGTCAAGGAGTTTAAGGAATATGTTCACGCAGGAAGTTTATAGCGCTCTCTCTCTCTTTGTGCGTGTGAGAGAGAAATTGGGGTCATATTAAAGGCCCCACTGGGAGGCAATAAGGTTTAAGGGCCTTCCTCACAGTCCATTTTTGGTAACTTTGAAAGACTCTGGGGTTTTAAACCCTAAACCCGTTAGATTTAACAGTCTCCGAGCAACCATGACGTTGCTTTTGCGAATGGAATTTATTTCCAGTGTCTTGGATCAGAGTGAACACCTGCATCAGGATATTTCCGTCACCCAAGAATTTACAGAATTGTTTGCTCTCTGCATCATCGGTGGAACTCAACCCAGATATTATTAGTTAAACCTCACGGCATTTGTGCAGCCGCAAATGTCTCTAATTGGTAAAACCAGGTCAAGCATGAATGCACATGTAACCCTCACTGTTTCCCCTCACTTCAGCAAACGCTGACCGCAGACACTGGAATGAATAAAGAAGATGAGGAGGAGGAGGATGACACCATGCAGAACACTGTCGTGCTTTTTTCCAACACCGATAAATTTGTTTTACTTCAGGTAAGTTCTTTCATCCTTAGAAATGCGGCTCAGTGTTCGTCTGACCTCATTTTATTAACCTCTTACACGTTAATAACTGGAAATAAATGTTCCTGTAGGCGATTTATTCCTTTGTACCTTTTGCTCCGTTGATGATGGTGTACTAAACGTGTCTCCTCTGTCTTCATAGGACATGTGTGTGGTATGTGGCAGTTTTGGCCGTGGTGTAGAAGGCCAGCTGCTGGCTTGTGCTCAGTGTTCTCAGTGTTACCATCCATACTGTGTCAACAGTAAGGTAGGAGTCTCACCCTCTGATGCTTCCCATGGCTGTCTGTGTTCAGGTTGTGCTATGGATGATGGACTTTGGTTGTTTTTTTTTTTTTTTTTTTAGATCACCAAGATGATGCTGAGGAAAGGCTGGCGCTGTCTCGAGTGTATTGTGTGTGAAGTGTGTGGAAAAGCCTCGGATCCTTCCCGTTTGCTGCTGTGTGATGACTGTGATGTCAGTTATCACACGTACTGCTTGGATCCACCCTTGCACACGGTGCCCAAGGGAAGCTGGAAATGCAAATGGTACCGTAGCTTTTACATCAGCCGCTTTAATACTATGTGTAACTTTATTAGATATATTTTGTTTAACCTGGCACCAACAATCATGCCATGGTCAGAATCATCTATGTTGGAACGGTCTTGTTGGGTGTAACATGTCCTGCCATACGCAGTCTTTCAGTAAATGGAAATGCAGTGCAGAATATAAAGTTCGTTCATTCATTCATTCATTATCTTCCGCTTTATCCTCTATTAGGGTCACGGGGGGGGTCCCCATGCCCATCCAGGGGAGACCGTTGGGCGCTGGGCAGATACACCCAGGAAAGGGCGCCAATCCATCGCTGGGCACACACTCACTCACACAAACACACTCTATATGGGGCAATTTGGAGAACTCAATTGACTTGATCCATGTTTTTGGACTGTGGGAGGAAACCGGAGAACCCGGAGGAAACCCACGCGGACACGGGGAGAACATGGAAACTCCATCCAGATGGGGATTCGAACTGTGAATCCCTAGTGCTGAGAGGTGAACGTGATAAACCACTAAGCCACCGTGCCGCCGAATATAAAGTCATATAAGAAAATATATAAAGATAGATAAACCTATATTTGTCCCACAATGGGGAAATTCACATTCTCAGCAGCAGATACATTAAAAGAAAGGTGAAAATATATGCAGTCATTAGAAGAGATAAAAAAAAAATACAATTAAAAAAAGTTTGTTAATTTATATAGTACAAAGGACTCAAAGTGACTTTAGATTAGATTAGATTAGATTCAACTTTATGTCATTGTGCAGAGTACAAGTACAGGGCCAATTAAATATAGTTAGCATCTAACCAGAAGTGCAATATATACATTATTTACATAAAGTGCATTAGTAACAATGACGGGTGCATGCAAAGGTGAAGTATTTACATGTAGATGAACATGATATGACCCAGCGATAGATTGGCGCCCTGTCCTGGGTCTATCTTCCCAGCGCCCGAGACGTTCTCCCCTGGGTGGGCATGGGGAACCCCACCGCGACCCTAACAGAGGATAAAGCGGAAGATAATGAATGAATGAATGAACATGATATGACATGAGCATACTATATACGTGATATATACATAATATAGGGCATAATATATACACGATATTGTATGAACATGATCTAGGTGATATAAGGTGCAGAGAAGTGGTTGTGGTTACCCTTGTAGAACCACAATTCAATGAGAGACTCCTCTTCCTCGAACAGTGCATGACCCCAATGTACAAAATATATATGTGATTTAAATGTTTATTCCAAAAATAGAAAAACTAATTCAGACTTTTCTATATACCTTCTGAAAGTAACACGCAAAGCCTCTAGTCCAATAGAAATCAAGGGTTCTATATATCCTAAATTCCTTTAATACTCCTTGTAGATTAAAGTCTCTAAGGTGGTCGCTGTAGAGCTCTAGCAGGGGTGTGGATGAGAAGCTGGAGATGCCTCACCAAATTTTCACTATGGAAGTGTATATATGTGTATTTAGTGCATTCGTAAACGTCTGCTTTCTGTTCTAGGTGTGTTTGCTGCTTGCACTGTGGAGCCAGCTCTCCGGGGTTTCACTGCGAATGGCAGAATAATTACAACCACTGCGGCCCCTGTGCCAGTCTGGTAACATGCCCTGTCTGTCATGAGAACTTCATGGAGGAGGAGCTGCTCCTGCAATGCCAGCACTGTGACCGGTCAGTTTTAATATTGTGAATGCAGTCACGTGATTTTTGTTTTATTATTATTGCTATTATTATTAATATTATTATTATTATTATTATTATGTAGCGAATACAGTCACATTATTTTTGTTTTATTATTTTATTATTATCTGTAAGACAGTCACTTGACATTTTTTAGAAACTACTGAAGATGCTTCTTTTTAACGACCACCGGTTGTAGAAAAAAATTAATAAATCAACAAGTGGGGGGAGTGCGGCATGGTGGCTTAGTGGTTAGCATGTTCTCCTCTCAGCACTAGGGATTCCCGGTTCGAATCCCCATCTTTGTGGAGTTTCCATGTTCTCCCCGTGTCCGCGTGGGTTTTCTCTGGGTTCTCCGGTTTCCTCCCACAGTCCAAAAACATGGATCAAGTCAATTGAGTTCTCCAAATTGCCCCATATAGAGTGTGTCTGTGTGTGTGAGTGTGTGCCCAGAGATGGATTGGCGCCCTGTCCTGGGTGTATCTGCCCGGTGCCCGAAACGTTCTCCCCTGGATGGGCATGGGGAACCCCACCGCGACCCTAATATAGGATAAAGCGGAAGATAATAAATGAATGAATGAACAAGGGCGGGGTGCAGGATTGACTTGACAACTATTGACTTGTGGTGTTCTCATTTATAAGTCACTTTGGATAAAGGTGTCTGCTAAATGTAAATGTTGTTGTTGTTGTTGTTATTATGTAACGAATGCAGTCAGTTGATTTTAGTTTTCTTATTTATTTCAAAGTGCACTGACTGTGTTGTTCCCTGCAGATGGGTGCATGCCGTATGTGAGAGTCTGTATACTGAGGATGAGGTGGAACAGGCGTCCGATGAGGGCTTCGCCTGCACAGCGTGTACTCCCTATGTTCCCAGACCTGTTGGTAAGTTGGTTTTGTTTTTATTTTGCTTTGCACTTGTGATTGGCCGTGTTTCTTACCTTCTCTTATCTTCTGCAGTGGAATCACCAATGATGTCGGTCTTTAAAATAAAAGAACCTGGTATGTCTGGGGGGGAAAATCTTTTACTACTGTCATTATCGTTCAGTCTATATAGTGTCACTGCGTGTCTTTGTCTAACCTGATTTGATTGGTTATCCTCACAGAGCCGCAGTTCTATCGCTTGGAAGGGGTTTGGCTGACTGAGACGGGAATGTCTTTACTGCGTAGCATCTCCATGTCACCACTGCATAAACGTCGGCAGCGTCGCTCCAGACTGGGCACACTATGCCTTGATGGCGTCCCTGATGGTGTCGCTGATGGCATGGAGATGAAGGAGGGGGATGGTGATGGAGGTAGGTTTTTTTTGTGTGTGTATTTAATACAATACCAATGGCAGCATCGTTATTATTAAAAGCTGTCAAGTTGCTTTTGACTTGTGGTAACTTCATTCATTGAGCTTTATTTTATATCCTGCGCGAGGTGCATTTACATTCCGTCAACCGCCTATTTTCACATCTTGCACCTGCGTAGTTTAAATAGCAAAGCTTTGGCGGTGTTTAATAACCCCCCTCCCCAGGCTGTGCTGAACTGATGGACTGTGAATCTAAACTGGAAGCTCCTGGAAGTCCCGATCGAGATGGAGGGGTGGACAAGGACCCTTTAGCGGATGGAGGACCAGAGGGTCTGGCTGACTGTGATCCTCTGAAGGGGCCTGAGGAAACTGAGGAAGGAAAGAAGAGGAAGAGGAAACCATACAGACCAGGTGACCATTAATGATCATAAAATTTTCAATAAAGCAAGGCAACCGGTATCCTGTTACTCAAGTTCACTTTAAAAACTGGACTAGATTATGTTACGGAAGACCATATTAACAATTTAGTTTTTAATAAACACAGTTATGAATGTTTTGTTATTATTTTGTGTTTTTAATAATTTTATAAAAGCAAGGCAGCACTCGAGGTTGTGCATTATTGTGGATAAATCACGGGAAAGAGGTGTAACTGTAACCCCGTATTCATTCCCGTGATTTATTCACAATAATGCCTTACTTTTATGAAATTATTAAAAACACACACAAAAAAAACATTCCGTGATGTAATCTAGTCCAGTCTTTAAAGTGAACTTGAGTAACAGGATACCGGTTTCTCGAACAATCTATTACTGGTACATAATACACAATACAATCAATATCATTGATGCGTATGTGAAGCGGTCGGAGTCAGTAATGTCACGTGTGGACAAACAGCTCAGCCATTCAGATTTAAGGACCAGAACCACACGTTTTATAATATGCAACAAAACTCAGTCTCTTATTCCATTAAAGGTATCGGAGGTTTTATGGTACGTCAGCGAAAATGCCACACGCGGATGAAAAAGTGTCTGTCTGGATCTGGAGACATGACTGATGGACAGGCCGCGGAGACGAAGCTCGAGGAAGGCAAGTGCAGTCACTGCTCAAATATTAATGAGCTCGATCATTTCTTTGTCCTAATAATGATTTGAGTATTGATTTTGTTAAGGCCCTCATCCCGACATGGATCCAGCCGAGGTGAAGGCGGCAGACGGAGACGGTGATCAAGCCAGGAAGCGGAGAGGGAGGAAGAAGAGCAAATTAGAAGACATGTTTCCTGCGTATCTGCAGGAAGCCTTTTTCGGAAAGACATTGCTGGACTTCAGCAAAAGGGCATTTTTGGCGCCCCCTACCCATAAACCTGCGCAGGGCCTCATGAGACCACCATTACCTACGCCTGGTTGTAGACCAGAATCGGGTATGACGTGACCTTTTATTTTTATATATTATATATATTGGGATGGAGATTTTTATATATATATATATATATATATATATATATATATATATATATATATATATATATATATATATATATATATATATATATATATATATATACACACATACATATATACACACACACATATATATATATATATATATATATATATATATATATATATATATATATATATACACATACAGACACACGTGTGTGTGTGTGTGTGTGTGTGTATATATATATATATATATATATATATATATATATATATATATATATATATATATATGTGTGTGTATATATGTATTTGTGTGTATATTTATATATATATATATATATATATATATATATATATATATATATATATATATATATATATATATATGTATGTGTGTGTGTGTGTATTTATATAAATTCTTAAAAGTTGGACTGAAACTAACTATTTACTCCAGTAAATAAAGAATTAACACTTTCATGCATTGTGTCGCTGCAGAGGATGTGAATACACCATCTGAAGCATCTATGAAGCATGAGCCTGATGGTCCGAGGCCTGTAGGAGAGATTAAAAGTAAGATTAAACGAGTAATGATCTTGGGATATGTGGCTTGCATTTGCATGATATTGATTTCTTGTATTGTTTTAGTGTTGACAGGAGCCAGCGAGCATCCCTCTATCAAACAGCAGGGCTTAAATGAGCCTTCTGGTCCCAACGTCCAGAGAAACGGAGGTCAGAACATTTACAGAAATCATTAATTCATTCATTATCTCCCGCTTTATCCTCTATTAGGATCGCTGGGGGGGGGGGTTCTCCATGCCCATCCAGGGGAGAACGTCTCGGGTGCTGGGCACATACACCCAGGACAGGGCGCCAACCCATCGCTGGGCACACACTCACTCACACAAACACACTCTATATGGGGCAATTTGGAGAACTCAGTTGACTTGATCCATGTTTTTGGACTGTGGGAGGAAACCGGAGAACCCGGAGGAAACCCACACAGACACTGGGAGAACATGGAAACTCCACCCAGATGGGGATTCGAACCGGGAATCCCTAGCGCTGACAGGAGAGCATGCTAAACCACTAAGCCACCGTGCCGCCTATTAACAGAACTAATCAGTATATTGAATTCTGTATTATTTTAATATGAGCTTTTAAGATTCTTTTTTATTTTTATGTTCATAGGTCTTTCACAGGGGACGGGAAGTAAAGATTCTGAGCAGTTTTTCCAAAAGGTACTTGGATCCACTGATGGTAGTACCACAAGCGGGACGATGGAGATTAGCAAGTCCAGCGCATGTGGAGAGCTCAATCGCAGTAGTTTGCTTCAGAGACACCTTCCTGGTAAAATTATAAATAAATAATTATATACCTTCCAGCTGATAAGTCAGTAATGGTCTAACCATAACGGGTTCTTTTTTAACAGGTGCTTCTGGATCCGGCTCATTGCCCTCCACCAATATGGAGTCATTTCAGGGACTTTCTCAGTCTCCGTTTTACGACGTTCTGTAAGTGCCAGACTCATGAGAGATCTCGTTACCTTAATTATGGTACTTACTTTAATATTTGTTTCCTAAGTGACCGTAGTGGACTGTTTAGTCCAGAGCAGGATGAGGAAAGTCCGTGGGCGACCCCTTCAACGCCAGCCACTCCAACCACTCCACCAACTCCCACTGAACCTGAGGGTGATGGACTTACTTATAACCAGCGAAGTTTACAACGTTGGGAAAAGGATGAGGAACATGGACATCTGTCCACCATTTCTCCAGTGCTGTATGCCAATGTCAATTTTCCTAACCTCAAACAAGACTATCCCGGTAAGTAATTAAGGCAAATCAGGTTTACAGACTGATGAATTACTGGACATTAAAATAATGGCTAGTTGGACATGGTGGGTTGGGTCTCTGGTTATCGGTTATTATATTGTATTTCTACGCTCATTGTGTAGTTTATCAGTTTTACTTACCTTAAAGAAAATATACACAAGATGTTGTATAGGTCACTCAAATCTAACTCATAATCATATACTAACGAGACGAACCACCAACCTGCCAATCATGCAACCTGAACGACTGCCCTGCCTCCAATCGTATCAGAAGATCATACAACCAAGAAAATAATATACAAAGAACATAAAAGAACCCACCAGAGAAAATACCGAACTTTTTATCGTACATAAACTTAAAACATCTCATTAAATATCCTTTTGACTGATCATCTAGACATGAGGTAACCAAACGAATGCCACAAATGGCCAAATACGTGCTGAAGTGGCTGTAAATCCTCAAAACCAAACCTGAACCTTAAAGATGCTCGCAGGCCGTTTGGATAAAGCGTCTGCTAAATAAAAATATGTTTAGAAAATATAAGGGAAATATTTGGTGAATTTTAGAGCCCTTGTCTAATAGAATTAGTAAACTGGAACGGGAAGACCACAACCTATTGTTATGTTGGGCTCTAAATGAGAATTAATAATAATGTTTTTACAGACTGGGCCAGTCGCTGCAAACAGATCATGAAGATTTGGAGAAAGGTTTCAGCAGCTGATAAAGGACCATTTTTGGTAAGAGAGCCTGTAATAATTATTAATTCATTTATTATCTCCCGCTTTATCCTCTATTAGGGTCGCGGTGGGGTTCCCCATGCCCATCCAGGGGAGAAAGTTTCGGGCGCTGGGCAGATAGACCCAGGACAGGGCGCCAATCCATCGCTGGGCACACACTTACTCACATAGACACGCACTATATGGGGCAATTTGGAGAACTCAATTGACTTGATCCATGTTTTTGGACTGTGGGAGGAAACCGGAGAACCCGGAGGAAACCCACGCAGACACGGGGAGAACATGGAAACTCCACCCAGATGGGGATTCGAACCAGGAATCCCTAGCGCTGAGAGGCGAACGTGCTGACCACTAAGCCACCGTGACGCCTAATTTATTAATTATTACAAAAAAATAATTAGCATCATTAATCAATCCTAGAGTTTATTCTTACCATGTTTTGTTTGTTTCATTCAGCAAAAAGCTAAAGATAACCGAGCGGCTCAGAGGATTAGCAAAGCACAGAAGGTAAGCTTAAACCATCTGAAGTTCGTTTCTAATGGCATGTGTTGGTGCAGATGGTTCCTCATGTGTTTGATTTGTGTTTTTTTTGTGCAGCAGGCAGAGAGTCAGGTTTTAAGGCCTGTTAAAACGGAGCCAGTTCGAATTAAAGGGGAGCGGCCCAGTTTACACCTCCAGATTCCGCCTCCTTCAGGGTCCCTTTCCACGCCGTCTCAGCCCAGTTCTGCGGAGAGCCACTTTCCCTTCACCCCCGATACTGCCTCTACAGTTTTTTCTCCAGAAGGCCCTCTAAAGACTTCAGGCTCCATAGATGGTCAGACTTTTCCAAAGCCCCCTCCTCAGTCCCCACATGCTCAGTCTATGCCTTCAACTCCGTACTCGCAGCCTTCCCCCAGCCCCCTGCAGGCCACCTCAGGTTACCCTTTACCTGGCCCACAGGGTGTTCCTCAGGGACGGCCAGCAAGCCTTGGTTCCCTTGATATGCAGTCTGGAATGGCTCGCAGGGCTCAGCACGTTGACCCGTTCTTCAAACCTCAGCAACAGCTTCTTCCACTCCAACCCCAGCAGCCCTCTCAGGAATCTGCAAGTCTACCTGGGAGTCCTCGAACCAAAGCCATCGGCACTGGAGACTCTCCCATGTTCTCCCCTCCCCACACTCCCCATCATGGAGACCCCTTCCGTGTTCAGCAAGGAATGAGTCGGCAGGAGTACGCTTCTTCGCCGTCACCCTCTGCGATCGTGTCTTCGCCGGGTGGAATGGTGCACAACAGGCCGGATATGGGGGCTCCATCCCCACGCGCTTGCCGACAAGACCTGAATTCTGGTTCTCCCGCAGGAATGGATTCCATCCCTACAAGAGATGGCTTTTTCAAAGCTCCGATGACGCCACGTATGCATCAGGGTGATGTAGTAGGCCCGTCAACTTCCCTTACCCCCAGTGCATCTCCCAGTCACCCTCCTGAAAGCTATCGCCAGTCTCCCTCTGCGTACTCCGATTCCTGTGCCCAGTCTCCTCTCACACCACGATCCCAATCGGGAGACTGTTCATCCCCATTGCTTCAAAGACCGCCCCTATCCCAGCAAGAATCCTATCAAAAAGTCATCTCCAGCCCTCATTCACAAGGCAGTTCTCAATCACCCCTAACTCCGGGAGCCCTCTCTAATGATGGACACTCTGTGCCATCACCAGCTACCCCACGTTTCCAGTCTCCAGACCCTCTTTCTCAGCCACCCTCAAGGCCTCTTTCCAGGGATGACCTCACCTCACTGCACAAACCTCCTCGCCCAGGCTCGGCAATCTCCGAGTCGGCCTTAAAAGGCTCGCCACATTCTAGCCAGCACCTTCCTTGTTCGCCATCTGCAGGAGAGCCACACTCTGGGAAATCCCCTGGGTTTAGTCAAAGCCCCAGCATGGACAGCCATCAAATGTGCCAACAACAAGTGATGGCCCCAAAACAGATGATGACCCCCCAGCAATCTCCTGTTCATCTGCAGCAGCCGTCCATACCACAAACCATGGCTGCCGAATTAAAAGCTAAAACTCTACATCCAGGAAATCAAGACGGTGCTCCTGTACGTCCACCAGACACGCCACATCTACCCAGCATGCCAGGTGCTCAAGAGCTCTCGGATGGAACTCCAAGTCAGGACCAAGCTCTCATTGGCCTCAGCCCATCGGAGCTTGAGAAGCATAAACAGGTACGGGGTTGAACTTTCATTCATCCATTATCTTCCGCTTTATCCTATGTTAGGGTCGCGGGGGGGTTCCCCATGCCCATCCAGGGGAGAACATTTCGGGCGCTGGGCAGGACAGGACAGGGTGCCAATCTATCGCTTGTTCCATGTTTTTGGACTGTGGAGGGAACCCACGCAGACACAGGGAGAACATGGAAACTCCACCCAGATGGGGATTCGAACTGGGAATCCCTAGTGCTGAGAGGAGAACATGCCAACCACTAAGCCACCGTGCCGCCTGGGGTTGAACTTCATTAAAATAATCTAAAGCCTGAAATATAAACATATTCCTAACTTTTTGTCAATTGTTTTTCCTTTTACGTTCAGAGACAGAAACTTAGGGAGTTTCTGATCAAACAGAGAATACAACGGGACTCACTTCGTCAGGAAAAAGACCCCGGCGCAGGCGGTAGCAATCCGCCGAATTGGCAGGAAGGAGAAATGCCGATTTTACAAGACAAAACCCAGCAAGCGCCACCTCCTTATCCACAGGTGTTTCTGAAATGGCATTTTAAAGCTGCTTTTGTTAGTATTAAGTGTCCTTGTATTGTATTGTAATGTATTGTATGTCACTGACCACCTTTTATATTGTTCTTTAGGACCGGGAAGTGGTGGGTCAGGGTGCCATGCCCAGCAGGTTGCCCCAGCCTATGGGAGTGGTAGATGAAAAGCTGTGCCGCTCACCTGCCGTCATGGGGCCTAATGTGCCAAGGTACCGTCTGACAGATTTTGTCATCTTTCTTGCGTTTCCTCATGTTCCTGTATGTCCAATCAGCGCTCCCATAACATTTCATTAATTGTTATTTTGCCCACAGGCAACCAGGCCCTAATGTGCCCCAGGGTATGTACCCTCATTCAGCGTTTCCTGCACAGTGGCAAGTTCAGAATGCTACTCCTCTGAGGTTTCCGCAGCAGTCTATGATGGATATTGGGCCCAGACATAACCTCAGCACCTCTATAAACAATTCACTTGGAATGCAGGGAATGCCTAACCCACTTGCAGTATCGCAAGGTCCTGGACAGGAGGCTCTACAGCGCTGTGTAGCTGGACCTCCTCCACAGTTTATAGAATTAAAGCATAATGCTCAGAGGATGCCACTAGCACCCCAGTTCATAGCAAGGACTCCTCAGCCCCGTCCCCGTATGTTACACTCACAACAGGGAGCGTCTGCATTCGGTCCAGCTTCATTGCCCCAGGTTCTTGACGCGCAGACTGTAAGTGGACACGGTCCCAGACTCGGTTTGCCCCAAACCGGCTTCGGCCAAATAATCACTCAGCAAAGCAATATTCCTCAATCTCATTCCCAACTACAGACTCAGCAGGCCCCACCTACACATTCAAACCCCCCGCCTGTATCCCACCCGAACCTACAGCAGCAGACCTCTCAGATTAATACTTTGCACGAGAAGCAGTCTGCGGTACATCCAGTCGACTTGCCCGAGCCGGACCTCGAAGACCCGTTTGCTACCAAGGACTTGAACGACACCGGGGCTGAAGCCGGGGTGGAGGAGGATGACCTCGCACTCGACTTGGATCCTGATAAAGGAGATGACGATCTGGGAAACCTTGACAATCTAGAAACCAATGATCCCCATTTGGATGACCTCCTGAACAGTGACGAGTTCGACCTGCTGGCATACACAGACCCCGAACTGGATCAAGGTGATCCTAAGGATGTTTTCTCAGACCAGCTGCGACTGGTTGAGGCCGAAGGTGAAGGTTCGGGGCTCGCTGGTACTGCAGACATCAAGGTAGAAGGAAGGCCTAAGGTCAGTGTGATTTCTAAAGACGCTCACAGAGGTCCAGCACAGCTCCCTTTAAAGATCGAAGGTGCCGTTACCTGTACTGCCCCTCCCCCCAAGGTGGAAATCCCAGATTCCAATAAACTTCCATCTGTAAAACCTGAGGATAAGAGTGCTGAACAACAACAAACTGCACCCACTGTGATTAAAAGTGAGATGGGGGATGCTGTATCTTTACTACTTGGTGGAACTCAACCCAAAATCTCTGCTCTGCCTGAAAATTCTGCCTCCCTGAGCACCGTTCGCTTAGGCGGTGTGCCATTTCCTCCTCCCACCCAGGCTTATCCCCCAGCGACACCACATCCCAGCTCACCTGACGATTCCCTGGGCTTGCCCGATGGTGCCGGTCAGCATTCCCCCGCAGTCGACCTTGACAAAGTGGAAAGCTCGTTAGAAGCAAGTGAGCTGCCTTTATTAATTCAGGATTTACTGGAACACGAAAAGAAAGAGCTTCAGAAGCAGCAGCAGCAGCAGCAAATGAGCGTCCTACAAGGAGGAATGGTGGGGGGTCATCTTCATAATCTTCAGTCTCAACCGCAACCTCCCAGTGGACCAACACAGGTCCTGATGCCTCACCATCGTCCTCCTCAGGGGCTTGTGAATCAGCCAGGAATGGTCCCGAGGCCGCCTCACATGTTGCTGCAGCAGCAGAGGATGCTCGGTACACAAATGGCACCGCCACCTCATTTGCAAGGCGTCCAGCAACAGAATATGATCCGTGGTGGACAACCAAGCAGCGTTCATCCTGTTCTCGAATCCCAACAGCAAGCAACGCCACCTCAACACCTCGTTAAACAACAAACCATCCCCAGCAACTTTTTCCCAGATAAAGGTAAATGCCGGGTTTCGTGGCATCCGTTGCCTTGTGTACCACCCTGTACCTCGTCTTACATGTCCCCTGTCTCTTAGATCTGGATAAATTCATGACTGATGACATAATGGATCCCATTGCCAAGGCGAAAATGGTGGCACTGAAGGGTATTAAAAGGGTGCTGACTCAGGATCCCATGGGTGTACCTCCGGGTATCAACAGGTATTGGTTGCCCAGTTGATCACATGCGGTCATTTATTAATGAAGCAGAATTAACCTTCTTGTTTTAATAGACAACAAGTGTCGCTCTTGGCTCAGAGACTCGCTTCAGCTCCAGGAGGTGCCGACCCTCAAGCCCACCTCGGACCTGGATCCTCTAAGGTCGGGGCATTTTTCATTATCCGCTGTTTTTATCCGATTTTGGGGTTTGTGTTCTCATTTCAACCGATATTCTCAACTTCAGGAGAGCGATGGTGCAGACAAGACACAGACCCGCCCCAATCCTCCTCAATTCGTCCAAGGCATCATCAGTACGTTGGTTATCTTTTACTTTCAACTGCCGTATTTTCCGGACCATAAGGCGCACCGTATTATAAGGCGCAGTCTGAATTACGGGGTCTATTTCTGTATTTGACCCACGTATAAGGCGCATCGTACTATAAGGCGCAGTCTCTATTTCTGTACGGTACTTATTCTGTACGGCACCGTATTATAAGGCACTTGCTAAAACATACGATCTACAAGAAAAGTAAAGGATGTAAAACGGTGATTTATAATTGAAGTTTATTCTACTACTTGACAAAACGCACATTATTTTAAATCACTCTTCTCCCACAAATCCATCAAAGTCCTCGTCTTCTGTGTCTGAATTAAAAAACTGCGCAATTTCACTATTGAGCACTCCGGGTTCCCTCTCATCAATGTCTGAGTCCGTCTCGTCACCAGGCGGCTGTTCAGTGTTACAAGTTTTAAATTTCTTATACATAATGAGAGTCCCAATATGGTCGAAAGACAAACAAAGGACCTCTGATTTTGCCGCCACTAGGAAAATACTGGGCTGGGATTGGCTGATTTAAAACCTAGGGCGGTAATCTGCGATTGGCTTAGTCAGTTAAGGGGCGGTTAAGTCAGTTACTAGACGTAACAATATATACACAGGTAACCCTGGAGTGGGCTCTCTCTCTCTCTCTCTCAGACCTGAAGGCGTACTTAGCACCTGAAAGCTGAATGGGCAGACCGCTGGCCAGCATTACTTCCTGACGGTGTCCAGAAAGAATTCTCTTTGTTCTCAATAAACCAGTTGAGACGGCCATCTTGCATTGGGGTGTTCTTTTGCCTTTCCAAAAATCAAAAAGGTCCCAACATCAGCAATGATGCCGGCTTTCGCGAAAGCTTGGACAGTTACAGCAGAAACCTTAGCCCAGGCGTCCACAATCCATTCACAGACGGTGGCGTAACTCGCCCGCCGCTGCCTCCGAGTTTTAGTAAACGTGTGTTCGCTGTCTATAATCCATCGCTCCCACGCCGCCCGCAACTTTACTTTAAACACCCCGTTTACGCCAATGTCCAGCGGTCGGAGTTCTTTATTTAATCCTCCCGGAATGACCGCAAGCTCCTAATTAATTTTTTTTACTCGGCTTTTCATGTTGAGATGAGCGCGCATGGAGTCACAGATCAGCAGGGACGGTGATGTGTGGAAAAAAAACACCCGGTCGCACAACAATACTTTTATAGATTTTGGAACTCAGTACACGTATAAGGCGCACCAGATTATAATGCGCACGTCCGATTTCTGGGAAAATTTTAGGCTTTTAGGTGCGCCTTATAGTCCGGAAAATACGGTACATTTTTCTCATCCATCTCTTGACGCCTGTATTTTTACTCTGAGGTTTGTATCCACATATTTTTAATACTTAAATTGTCTTCATTCCTGCGTGGCAGACGATGCCGAACAGCATCAGTATGAAGAGTGGCTGGTGCATACCCAGCAGTTGCTTCAAATGCAGCTGAAAATTCTTGAGGATCAGATCGGCGTGCATCGCAAGTCTCGCAAAGCGCTCTGCGCAAAGCAGCGGACTGCCAAGAAGGCCGGACGGGAGTTCGCCGAAGCGGATGCCGAGAAGCTTAAATTGGTCACCGAGGAACAAAGCAAGATCCAGAAACAGTTGGATCAGGTGAGTCCGTGATCCCGTCCCGTCCGATCCGAGCGTCTCTCACCGTTCGGGCTCTAATCTGACGGCTTGCTCGGTTTTCCGCAGGTTCGTAAGCAGCAGAAAGAACACACTAACCTGATCGCGGAATACAGGAGCAAGCAGCAACAACATCAGCAAGGCTCCTCCATGCTGGCACCCAGTCCCTCTAACCAAGGGCCCCACATGCTTTCTAAGATTCCTGGGCAGATGATGATGGGCCATCAAGGGGGGCCGATGATGGGGCAGGTTCCTGGAGCCATTCCTCAGGGGGGGATGCCAGTCAGAATGCCACAAATGCATCAATACTCTGCCGCTCAAACTCCTCACCCCGTGGCGTCTGGTAATGTGCCGCCAGGTGGATTTTTCCCACAAGGCACTGGAGCACAAGCACCGGACCAACGACTTTTTCGGGAGAGACAGATGCAGATGATTCAAAAGCAGCAGCAGCAACAACAACAGCAACAGCAGCAGCAGCAGTTTATGATGAGTCAGCAGCCTGTTCCACACCAAAACCAACAAGCAGGGGTCATGAGCCAACAAGCAGGGGCTGTTGGTGGCCAAACTCCCCAGCCTATGATGGGCAACACCTTAATGAGTCAGCCAACAAATCTACCACCTGGATTAATGCCGAATCAGCAACATCAGCAAGGCTTATTACAGGTTCCTCAGGGCATGATGGGAGGGCAGGCGGTTGGTCAGCCGCAGCCAAGTCTTATGCCTCAGAATCAAGGTATGATGGGTCAGCAGGTGATGGCCGGGAATCATCCCGTGCAGCAGTTACAAAGGCCCCCGGTGTTGATGGGCCAACAGGTGCCCGGCGATCAGCAACACGGCCATCGATTGGCACAGAACCAACTCGCAAACCCGCATATGTTGGCGCAGCGAATTCTTCTCCCTCAACAACAGAACCCGGCCAATAATCTATCCCAGCAACCGCAGATGCCGCCGCAAAGACTCCCGACCCAACCGGGCCAGTCGGACCTGCAGAATACCCTGGGAACACCTCCCTCCAACGCCATTCAAGGAAATGTCGAGACTCTGCACCAGGGTGTTCCCGGCCTCTCTCAAGGGGTTCAAAGCCCGGCGGCGAAAGAGGGGGCGATCCTCAGTCCTAAAACCCCGCCTCAGCAGAGTGGCCTTCCGACGACAGTTCAGCTACCACAACAAGGCTTGGGTGGAGACCTGCAAGCCGCAGTTGGCCAGCAACAGGCCAATATGTCCTTCATGGCTCAGCAGCAGGCGGTGCAGCAGCTATCGGCGCAGAATGCTGGCTCCATGCAGCAACATAACTATGCCAACAGTCCCCAAGCTGGATTAAAAGCTCAAGAACAGCAGATGCAGCTTGCCGTGCAGAGACAAAACATTCTAAATACGGAGCACATCAAGCAGGAAGGTCAGCAGATGTGTCATGTCGCCCAACAGCTACAACAAGGAGGCCAGAATAGCATGCAACAAGTGCAGGGCATGCAGACTGCAATGACGGCAAACCCTAATCAGCAAGATATCATGGCCCAACAACACAAGCAAGCGGTGCTTGAGCAGATTAATAGAGGCCAACAAGTAATGATGACCCCAGGACCTGGCGTCCCTTCTGGACAAATACGGACTCCTATCAATTTCCAGGCCCTGATTGCTCAGAACCCCCAGCTGTGTCACCTTCCTCCCAACCAGCAGTTACAGCAAATTCAGGCAATGCTCGCTCAAAGGCAGGCTCAGCAACAGGGTCAAATGCTGAGATTGCAGGGACAAGCCCAAGTCCACATTCGCCCCCAAGCCTTACAAGGGCAACCTGTTGGTTCACGAATGCCAGGGCTTGAGGCGCAGCAGCAACATCCTTATGCTTTTGCTGGGAAGCAAGTACCACCCCAGCAAGGTGTTATTGGCCAGGTGTCTGCAGGGGCCCCGCAGTATCAGGGTTCTCCCTCAATGCACCCTCAACAAGTCTCACAAGGAGCAGCACCTCAGTTTAATGCCCAGCCCACACAGCAGATGATGCAACAGCAGCACCAGATGATGCGAGGCCAGGTACCGCTGACACGACCCATGATGGGGCAGGTTCGTGCATCACCTCTTGGACCCATGGCTAGACCAATGTCTCCTCGTCAACTTCTGGGTCAGGGCTCGCCCGGTAGTCCACACTCTGGACAGCCGAGACAAATCATGAACATGCGTCAAACTCCACCCGGCCAGCAGCAGTCTATGGGGGTGAGGGCTCACAGTCCCTTTCATGTCTCTCCTTCTCATGTTGGTTCTCCTTCTGGCTCCGTTGTTCAGGAAGCTGGTGCGAGTCCGGCACCTTACAATCCTTCAGGCACCGCCCATCTGTCACCTCCATCCAGAACGGACTATACAGCTGGGAAAAGTAGTCCGTTTGGGAATGTGGCTGCCTCAGTTTCTTCACCATTAAAGTCTCCTTCAGCGAGGACTCCGCAGGAAGTGGTGGGGCTCAAATCAGAACCCGTTGGCCCAGGGATTCAAAAGCCAGCAACTGCGGTTCCGCTCAATGGACCCTCCCTGAAGCCAGCAGGCAACATTATGCAGCACTCCCTTCCTGGAGCGTTTGTAGGAGGGGAAGCAACACCATCCAAGCCTCTGTTGAATGAAGGAGAGCTGTGTAAGATCACTCTGCAGAACATCAAGCAGGAGCCCCGAGAGATTCACTGCGACTCTGGAGGTGGTGCCGAGACGCCCTCTCCAGCCATCAAGAGAGAAATGACTGGGGACTCGAGTCATATCGGTAATATCTCCGGTCCTGGAAATCTACCGGGGGACCCTACATCCCAGAACCCCAGAACAGAAACCGGCCAGCAACTTTTGCAGAAGCTTCTTCGTACCAAGAATCTTCAGTTGGCGTCGCAGAGGCCGTCTGATGGCATCCACAATGAGATAAACGGTCATATAAACAGTAAGCTGGCCATGCTGGAGCAGAAGCTGCAGGAGACACCACGCAACATGGAGGTATAGTAACGAACACAAAAGTCTTTTTTTTAGGGTTCTGTACATCTGTGGTTCCTAATCATGCTCCTAGAGTCCCCCAATTCTCCTTTCCCATTACACCTGATTCATCAAATCAATTTAGTACTGAGTTTAAACATGGGGGGGGGGGGGGGGGACCAGGATTAGAAACCCATCCATCCATTGTCTTCCTCTTTATCCTATATTAGGGTTGCGGGATGGGGGTTCCCCATGCTCATCCAGGGGAGAACGTTTCGGGCGCTGGGCAGATACACCCAGGACAGGGCGCCAATCTATCACTGGGCACACACTCACTCACACACACATGACTTGATCCATGTTTTTGGACTGTGGGAGGAAACCGGAGAACCCGGAGGAAACCCACGGGGAGAACATGGAAACTCCACCCAGATGGGGATTCAAACCGGGAATCCCAAGCGCTGAGAGGAGAACATGCCAACCACTTAGACATCATGCCGCCGGTTTAGAAACCTGTTTCAATCCAAATCTTAATCTCTAATCTAAACTTTTTTTTATAGGATCTTCAGTCAATAACTAAGAAAGCAGCTCCTGTAACAAAGGCCAAGCGGACCACCAAGGCCGCTCCGAATGCTCGAAAGAAGACCAAAAAGGATGAGGTCGGGAAAACAGAAGCAATAATGAAGCAGCTGAAACAAGTAAAGAAATAAGAGGATTATAATTATACAACTTTCCGACATTTAAGAAATAATTGTAACTTTTAACTGCAAATTTCCTCAGGGGCTCTCACTTCTTCCTCTAATGGAGCCTTCCATCACTGCCAGCCTGGATTTGTTTGCACCTTTCGGCAGCAGCCCAGCAAACGGCAAAACACAGCTGAAGGGCTCATTTGGAAATGCTGTCATAGACAATATTCCAGATTACTATTCTCAGCTGATCACAAAGGTACGGAGTGATGTCCTCCTGGATGAAGTGTGGAGGGATTGTTTATTTAACTCATCTGTGCAGAGAAACTTGTGTATGTTTGTATATTTGAAAAAAAAATATATATAATCTTTATATTTATCCTTCTCTAATTAGAATAACCTCAGCAATCCTCCAACACCACCTTCATCTCTTCCTCCGACTCCACCACCTTCGGTCCAGCACAAGCTTCTAAATGGAGTGACGGCGGTGGAGGAACTTGCAGAAGGTCAGAAACGGCGAGAGCATACAGAGGACACCACAGGTAAATAAAACATGAGCAACGAAAAACCATGTCCACTTGAAGTCGGGCTGTAGACTTGCTGAGTTTCCCCACTATAATTCTTTTGTTATACCATGACCCACATTTTAAGGGTGAGGGCAAGCTGGAGGGAGATAATTTTGAATTTATGGGATGTTAAGTTTCATAATAACTCTGTATTGTAAATACATGGCAACTGAAGTCTATAGCACAGCACTGCTCTCAGCAACTATTCACTGCCGAACTGACAAAACACTGTAATAAACATTCTATTGTTATATGTGCAATACATTTTAGCTAGAAAATCAGTGTTTTCCGCAATTACCACTTCATTTAATTTTTAATCATATGTGCATGTAATACCTTATACTTTATTGCTGTGCAGTCTGTTGTTCATATCGTCTTCCCCTCTGTATTATATGCCATGTACATAATAGAATTATTTATTAATTTATTTATTTTTTTGAATATACTGATCTATATTTAATTTTTTTTCTTTTTTTAAAAGCACTTCTTGTAATGAATACATTAGATGAATCTATAACTTTCCCAATTACTGTCACGTCTGCTGCTGAGAAATGTGGATTTACTCTGCTGTGGAACCATCCATCCATCCTCATGCCCATCCAGGGGAGAACGTCTCGGGTGCTGGGCAGATACTCTAAAAGGGGAAATTTGGATTTGTTTTTGGACTGTGGGAGGAAACCGAGAACCCGGAGGAAACCCACACGGACATGGGGAAAACATGGAAACTCCACCCAGATTGGGATTCAAACCGGGAATCCCTAGTGCTGAAAGGCGAACGTGCTGACCACTAAGCCACCGTGCCGCCCACTGCGGGACCAATAAAGGATTATCTTATCTTAAAGTTGTTTAAATTTAGGTGTGAATCTGATGAATGACCAGGTTTAGGTAGCATGTGATGTCATTGGAATGTAATTGAACCATTCTCCTGAAAGAACTATAATTTAAAGGCTGGTCTGTGTGGACGTTGTGTTTGTAGCTCTTTTTTAATGACCTCTGTTTACTACAGACCCGGTCCAGGAGGAGGTGAAGAGCGTTGACATACTAGCTGCACTCCCGACCCCTCCTCATAACCAAAATGAGGATGTGAGGTAGGTAATGAGGAACCAAAACGGCTGATCGAATGCTTTCTGATCTTCGTCTGATGATCAAACTCCTGTCTCATTTGTTCACAGGATGGAGAGTGATGAAGACAGCGACGTTCCAGACAGCATTGTTCCTGCTTCATCACCTGAGAGTCAGTTCGGTGACGATGCCGCACGCTTCCCTCATTTACTGGAGCCGAAGGAAGAGGAGGAGGACCGGGCCATCTCTCCCGTTATTCCCATCATTCCTCGTTCTGCCATTCCAAGTATGGCACTCAGACGTGACGTTCCTGAAGCTGCTAGTCACTCAATCTGTTTGATTTTTAAACATTTCTCTTTTCTCGCAGCTTTTCCTGATAGTAAGTCTTCAGAGGCGAACGAGGCCAAAGTCGGGTCCTCTTCCACTCCCTGGGATAAAGCCAAGAGCAAGGAAGTGTCCGTCACCTTTTCCCTGTCTACAGCTGCCGCCAAGGTATTAGAACCCCGAGCTGTTTGGATGCATGGAGCCTCATTCGGGTCTGGTTTTTAACTTCACTCTGTCTGTTCTCACAGAATTTGAACTCTGTGATGGTGGCCGTTGCTCAGCTGTTACATATACAAATGCCTGGCTCCTATGAGTTGACTTTCCCCCAGAGTCCCAGCAGACCAGGTGGTGTAGGCGCTGGGAAAACACCCGACTCATCAGAACCAGGTAACAAGTTACTGCTTATTTTAGAGCTGCAAGATCCCTGACTTTATAAATTGGTCATATATATATACACACACACACACACACACACACACACACACACACACACACACACACACACACACACACACACACACACACACAGTGAAATCTGTTTTCATTGACTTTTGTGATTTGCTGTTCTGATAAATGTTTTTCATTAGTCGTTTATGTTTATATTTTTTATGTAATTTCAAATACTATATATATATATAACTTTTTTTAATTTTTTTATTATCACTATATTAATCTCTATAAAATGTGTGTCTATGTATGCATGTTGTATGTGTGTATACATACACACACACACACGCGCGCACACACACACACACACACACATTCATTCATTCATTATCTTCCGCTTTATCCTATATTAGGGTCGCGGGGGGGTTCCACATGCCCATCCAGGGAGAACGTTTCGGGCGCTGGGCAGATACACCCAGGACAGGGCGCCAATCTATCGCTGGGCACACACACACACAGACACGCACACACACTCTATATGGGGCAATTTGGAGAACTCCGTTGACTTGATCCATGTTTTTGGACTGTGGGAGGAAACCGGAGAACCCGCAGGAAACCCACGCAGACACGGGGAGAACATGGAAACTCCACCCAGATGGGGATTCGAACCGGGAATCCCTAGTGCTGAGAGGAGAACGTGCTAAACCACTAAGCCACCGTGCCGCATATATATACAGTGTGTATATATATATATATATATATATGCTTGTATTTAATGATTGTTCTCATATGAGGTTATAATACGTGATTTGTTTGCTTTAAACATGCTGATTAACATAAACTCGCTCTGATTGGTTAAATCCAGGTCCCCTGTTTAAGTCTGATCAGCCTGCCAGCCAGGACGCAGAGTGGCTCAGGCAGTTCGATGTCAGTTTGCCGGGCTGCACTCTAAAGAAACAGGTGGACATTCTGTCCCTCATCAAACAGGTTGGTTGTCCGGTTCCACAGTGTGTGTGTGTGTGTGTGTGTGTGTGTGTGTGTACGCTGATGGTTCTCCTGTAATCACATGTTTATTCTCAGGAAAACCTGGAGCACGAAGACCAACAGGCTCAACATTTTTACATGACCAACGTCTCTGACCTCGACGTACGCCATCTTCCCATTATTCCTGTTGAGGCTTCTCCACCTCCATCCCCGTCACCGCCACCACCACCTCAACCACCACAAGTACCACATCCACCACCCCCACCTCCACAGCTACCACAACCACCACCACTACCTCCGCTCCCTTCTTGTGCGGAATCAGAAACTGCTACTCAGTCCGATTCGTTTTCTCAGCCAGAGGTCAACCCAGAGCTCCCTGCCCAGCCGACTTCCCCCCTGTCCTCTACCGTCATTAAAACAGAGCCCCAAGAGGAACCACTGACAACCGAACCCGAGGTCGCTCCTGTAAAGACTGAGCCTGAAGAAGCTCCCTCTGCTTCTCCGTTAGAGGAGGCTCCTTCTGTCGCTCCCTCTGCCTCAGAACCTCAGGATTTAGTGATGATGGAGACCTCCCCCAAATCCATAAAACAGCGCAACAGAGCCTTTTTACAGGACGACGAGGTCCGACCCAAAATGAAAAAGTGGAAGGGGGTGCGTTGGAAGCGTCTTCACCTGATCATCACCATTCGCAAGGGCAGTTCGAAGAAGGAGACCAGCCGGGAGGTGTCGGAACTCATGGAGCGCCTGCGCATCACCCTGCGACCGGAAAAGCTGCCACGTGACAAGAGGAAGTGCTGTTTCTGCCACGAGGAGGGCGACGGGGCCACTGACGGCCCAGCGCGGCTTCTTAACATCGATGTAGATCTGTGGGTCCACCTGAACTGTGCCCTGTGGTCCACAGAAGTCTATGAGACGCAGGGCGGTGCGCTGATGAACGTGGAGGTGGCCCTTCGGCGAGGACTGCGTACCCGCTGTGCGTTCTGCCAGAAGACCGGAGCCACCAACAGCTGTAACCGCCTCCGCTGCCCCAATGTCTACCACTTTGCCTGTGCCATTCGGGCTCGCTGCATGTTCTTTAAGGATAAGACCATGCTGTGCACCCAGCACAAGCTGAAAGGCCCCAGTGAGGAGGAGCTCAGCAGCTTCGCCGTCTTCCGTCGGGTCTACATAGAGAGAGACGAGGTGAAGCAAATCGCCAGCATCCTGCAGCGGGGCGATCGGATCCACCTCTTCCGTGTCGGTGGGCTCATCTTCCATGCCGTTGGGCAGCTCCTGCCATCACAGATGGCTGCCTTCCACTCACCCACCGCCATCTACCCGGTGGGCTACGAGGCCACACGCATCTACTGGAGCACGCGGGTGCCAAACCGACGTTGCCGTTACCGCTGCCGCATCAGTGAACAGGACGGCCTTCCCCTGTTCGAAGTGCGTGTGCTGGAGCACGGACAGGAAGACCTGCACTTTCGGGACTGTAGTCCGGACGGTATGTAACGGTGTCGTTAGGTTTCCAGGATATGATGTAAACTTTAATTCACGCATGATTAGTCGCTCTTTTTTTTTTATTATTATTATTTTTTTAAATATTATATATATATATATATATATATATATATATATATATATATATATATATATATATATATATATATATATATATATATATATATAGCGGCACGGTGGTTTAGTGGTTAGCACGTTCTCCTCTCAGCACTAGGGATTCCCGGTTCGTATCCCCATCTGGGTGGAGTTTCCATGTTCTCCCCGTGTCCGCGTGGGTTGCCTCTGGGTTCTCCGGTTTCCTCCCACAGTCCAAAAACATGGATCAAGTCAATTGAGTTCTCCAAATTGTCCCATATAGAGTGTGTTTGTGTGCATGTCTGTGTGAGTGAGTGTGTGCCCAGCAATGGATTGGCGCCCTGTCCTGGGTGTATCTGCCCAGCGCCCGAAACGTTCTCCCCTGGATGGGCATGGGGAACCCCCCCCCCACAACCCTAATATAGGATAAAGTGGAAGATGAATAAATGAATATATACATGTGTGTGTATATATATATATATATATATATATATATATATATATATATATATATATATATATATATATATATATATATATATATATATATATGTGTGTGTGTATTCGAAATCCCCATCTGGGTGGAGTTTCCATGTTCTCCCCGTGTCTGCGTGGGTTTCCTCCGGGTTCTCCGGTTTCCTCCCACAGTCCAAAAACATGGATCAAAGTCAATTGAATTCTCCAAATTGCCCCATATAGAGTGTGTGAGTGTGTGGCCAGTAATAGATTTGCGTCCTGTCCTGGGTGTATCTGCCCAAGGCCTGAGACGCTCTCCCCTGGATGGGGAGACCCTTATCGCTCTTCCACGCGACCCTAGTAGAGGATAAGAGCTGAAGATAATGGCTGGATGGAACTTTAATAACACATATTTTCAGATGACTGTAACCCTGATTAAACATCACGACTCGTTTCTTGTAGGAATCTGGAGCAGCATCATACAGAAAGTTGCGAAGCTGCGTGATGATGCAGCCATGCTGAAACTTTTCACCGAACACGTCAAGGGAGAGGAAATGTACGGCCTCACTGTGCACGCTGTGTTGCGCATCACCGAGTCGGTAGGAAGTCCAAATCTCATTCTCCCTCTGCTGACCCCTCATGAGGGTCAACCCCAACATCCACTCCATATATCTCACAAACCTCTTCCTCCTGCAGCTCCCCGAAGTGGAGAACTGTCAGGACTACACCTTCAGATATGGACGCCACCCTCTCATGGAACTTCCACTCATGATCAATCCCACTGGCTGTGCACGCTCTGAGCCCAAGATTCATACACACTGCAAACGGTGAGTTGGAGTTGAGGTTGGAGTTGAGGTTGGAGTTGAGGTTGGAGTTGAGGTTGGAGTTGAGGTTGGAGTTGAGGTTGGAGTTGAGGTTGGAGTTGAGGTTGGAGTTGGGGTTGGAGTTGGGGTTGGAGTTGAGGTTGGGGTTGGAGTTGGGGTTGGAGTTGGGGTTGGAGTTGGGGTTGGAGTTGGGGTGGAGGTTGGGTTGGGTTGGGGTTGGAGTTGGGGTTGGGCTTGGGGTTGGGCTTGGGGTTGGGCTTGGGGTTGGGCTTGGGGTTGGGCTTGGGGTTGGGCTTGGGCTTGGGGTTGGAGTTGGGGTTGGAGGTGAGGTTGGAGTTGAGGTTGGAGGTGAGTTGAGTTTTTACAGCAGATTTTCATGACTATGTTCTCTGTGTCTTCAGGCCTCATACACTGAATAGCACAAGTATGTCCAAAGCGTACCAGAGCACCTTCACCGGGGAAATCAACACCCCCTACAGCAAGCAGTTCGTTCACTCCAAGTCGTCACAGTACCGGCGGCTGAAGACCGAGTGGAAGAACAACGTGTACCTGGCTCGATCCCGTATTCAGGGCTTGGGCTTATACGCAGCCAAGGATCTGGAGAAACATACCATGGTCATTGAGTACATTGGTACCATCATCCGCAACGAGGTGGCCAATCGCAGGGAGAAGATCTATGAGGAGCAGGTATGTAAGGTTATTTATATCCTTGGGTAGTTCAGATCCATAAATCTGATTGGTTGAGCTGTTGGTCGAGCCGTGACATTAAAGATAATGCACACCGCTGACGTATTAAAAAAAAACACACACAAAACAGTAGGACAGATTAATTGTTTTCATATAACAAGAATTAACTAGTAGTTTATGATATTCAAATTAATCACTGAATTGTTTTATGTGCCCCCCCCCCCATACACACACATTGATTTTCTTATTTAACATATGGATAGTCAAAGGTATATGGTTTGGTTATTCAGATTTGCTGTAGGGGTAGTGACCACAGATGGCGCCGTATCCTGGGTGTTCCCTGTATATTGTGAATCAGAACACTTTAATAATCCCCAGAGTCCCCTACAGTTACCCTCTGAAAATTAAAAAAGTGTTCTGATTCACAATATACAGTGAACACTCAGGATCAGGCGCCAATTTTATCACTGGGGGCACACACACATTATAGGGGCAATTTAGATCAACCAGTTTACCTTGAATCCTTGTTTTTTGCACTGTGGGAAGAAAGTGTAGAACTCTGAGAAAACCCATGCAGACACGACAACATGGAACCTCCACCCAGATCGGGACTGGAACCCGTACAGGGATAGTACCCAGCAACAGCTGCTCACGATTCATTCATTCATTCATTATCTCCCGCTTTATCCTCTATTAGGGTCGCGGGGGGTTCCCCATGCCCATCCAGGGGAGAACGTTTCGGGCGCTGGGCAGATACACCCAGGACAGGACGCCAATCTATCGCTGGGCACACACTCACTCACATAGACACACTCTATATGGGGCAATTTTGAGAACTCAATTGACTTGATCCATGTTTTTGGACTGTGGGAGTAAACCGGAGAACCCGGAGGAAACCCACGTGGACACGAGCTGCTGCTCATGATTGTGATGTTTAATGCAAACCTCTTGTTTTTCTTATTCAGAATCGTGGGATCTATATGTTCCGCATCAATAATGAGCATGTGATCGACGCCACCCTCACCGGAGGCCCTGCGCGGTAAGATCCCGGCCATTCATTCATTCATTCATTTATTTATTTATTGATTATTCATTCATTTATTTATTGATTATTTATTCATTTATTGATTATTTATTCATTCATTTATTTATTGATTATTTATTCATTTATTTATTATTTATTCATTTATTTATTTATTGATTATTCATTCATTTATTTATTATTTATTCATTTATTTATTTGTTGATTATTCATTCATTTATTTATTGATTATTCGTTCATTTACTTATTGATTATTTATTCGTTCATTTATTTATTGATTATTTATTCGTTCATTTATTTATTGATTATTCATTCATTCATTTATTTATTGATTATTTATTCATTCATTTATTGATTATTCATTCATTCATTCATTTATTAATTATTCATTCATTCATTTATTAATTAGATCTTGATATTCAGATCAAGTTATAGTGTTATTTTGAGCTTGTTGTTTATTTTTTTTTCTCTACACAGTTATGTTAATCATTCCTGCGCGCCTAACTGCGTCGCCGAAGTTGTGACGTTTGACAAGGAAGATAAGATCATCATCATTTCCAGCCGCCGGATCCCCAAGGGCGAGGAGGTGAGCGTCAATAAACCCAATGCATTCTGTTAAAGTAGCCCGCCATCGATGTCTCTAAACGTCTCGCTCTGTCTCGCCGTCCTCCCTCAGCTGACCTACGACTATCAGTTTGACTTCGAGGACGATCAGCACAAGATCCCCTGCCACTGCGGCGCCTGGAATTGCCGGAAGTGGATGAACTAACGCCGAGAGGGGGCCACGCCCTTTCCCTCCCGCCGCCGGGCGGCTCGTGCGCCGTCCGACATTACGACCCAGATCATAAGCTGTTCTCCAACAGGAGGAGGCGCCGTCGGCCGGACGCGAACGCGCAAACCCCGAGCCAAAGCTACGAAAGAGTCCAACTCGCAGCCACGACCCGTTTCAGACGAGCTCACGCGTGCAACTCACCTCTGCCAAAAGCACCTCCTTCCTCCTTTGTATACTGTCCTCCTCCTCCTCCTCCTCTGATAAGCTGGCTGCAATCAATCCTCTCGACATCTACCAAATGGATCATATCAGTAAACTTGGGGGTAGAACTCAGTGAAACGTTTGATTAAAGCCATTAACGAACTGATCCTCTTTAGCTTCGGACCGTTCCCGCTTTCTGTCGCTGTTCTGCCACCTGGTCACCCCGGGACGTCCACCGGTGAAGATTCGACAGAACGGCTCGGATCTCAGCAAGACAATCAGATCAGAACTGTATCCATGGCGATGGAGACGTAAGAGAAATGGAAAGCTGGAGTCGTGTCTGATCTGCGGCTCGAGCGGCACCAGGCGTTCTTACTGTTGTGTTGAGTTTGGTGGGTTTGGTCGACCCGGTCTACCTCATTGAGTTTGTGGGACGTGACTCTGCTTCGTGTTCAAACTGTTAAGTGCTACTGTGGAATAAGGGAAGGGAGCAAAGTTCTCATGGCAGTCGCCTTCTTGGTTAAGCAGGGAATTTACCGCGGCCGACTCGCTCCTCTGTCTGCGGCCGTTTACCGCAGTGAGCCGACGCCGCGCACACACACACACACACACACACACACACACACAGGGCGGAGCTTCTGCCTGTTATATATATTTTTTTTTGTTTTACGAAACGATCATGCATTATTTAGAGCAATCACGAACCAGGTGGGCGGGGTGTCTTGGGTCACCTGCCTCGTAACGACTAGTTAACCATGTAGCCGTCTCCATCGTGTCCCTCGTTGTCTCCGCGTCTACAAATCATGCTCATTTCCTTTTTCTCCTTCATGTACGCGCACAACCAAATCCACTCTCACCACGGAGTGACATTTTTCTAGACCTTCTAGTGAAGCCGAACCCCCCCCCCCTCCTTTAAAAAACATTTTATCTCTTTGGTTTTCCCCCTCACGTTCTTTTCCACGTCCCTGAACCGAAAGCTCGTTTTTTTTTTCCTGCTTGAGGCTTTTTATTAATAAAATTGTAACTTATGATGCAAGACTACTAGAACATCGTTCCTAGATTTCCATCGTCACGCCGACCAGAACGTCTACATCTCCTCCTTTGTATCACATAGTGGACTGTTGTAACCTTACTGTAGTGAGCCTTGTCCTGCCTGACCGACTCTCTCAGGCTGCGATGAGACCTGTACCACGGTGTGCTGGCACTGTCCTCTGGAGGCCTGAAGCGATGGCTGAGCGAGAGAGAGAGAGAGAGAGTTCCTAAAAAAAAGGGCATTCGTTTCTATCAAACTAATTTAAAAAGTTTTTTTTTCTTCTTCTTTTTGAGAAAACAGTAATCTTTACAGAAGGAAGCTGATCACGGTCTCAGCACGCTGCATAATGCTTTTCTTCCTCCCCTGATGTATGACCTCACGGAATAACCTGTAACGTGTACAAACTGTAAATAACCCGGGAGACGAAAGCTCTTTATCTCCTTTTTAAAGAAGAGAAACGAAATTCTAAAGAAATTTAAAAAAAGAAAAAAAAAAAAAAAAAAAACAACAACCGACGGAATATGAAAAAGAAACCACTGGATATCATTTTATGAGAGGTTAAATGTGTATATAGCTATAAATATATGTAAAATGGACAAAGTAATTATCTTATGTATATGAATCAGAGTGCATTCGTTTTTTTTGTTTTTTTTTTTTGTTACCTGATTTGTTTTTTCTATTAGCGTTTTTGCTATAAGACGATATTCACATACAAAACGGTGACGAGTTAGCGTTGGGTTCGATCAGTGAGCCGGACGGCGGCGTCCAGACGATGGACGGATTCCGAGGACGCGGGTCCGGCTCGGTCTCGGTCTCGGTCTCGGACGGTAAACGGTGCGTAGCGTTGTTTGTGTATTTATATAATATTGTTGATGGATATTTTCTTCTTTTATTATTATTTATGCTTCCTGCTCGTGAAACACAGAACCCTGTCCTTCAGTCACCAAACAACCAGAACTAGATTTTGTAGAAAAGCCCCAACCTTCTGATGATGATGATGAAGATGAAGATGATGATGGTTTGCTTGTTTCTCCCGTCTGTGGAGGTGTCTCTTCCTCGGGACAGCGGTGTGTGTGGTATGACTTTAATATTCGGTGGTTCTCACCCTCTGAAGTGACTTGTGCTTTTAGAAAAACTCTGACCCTAATGGCCACACGGCACCTCGCTCGCTCCCGTGGCCGGTCCTTCATCCCCGGAGCTTCAGCACCCCGGACCCCGCGGGCGCTCACTGGACCGGGAGCCCCGACGCCGCCGCTCTGCTCTGTCGTGTTCTCATTTAAATCTCTGCATATCCTTTAATTTAAAGAATGGAGATTATTTGGATTTCTTTTGTTCTCGTTTTTGGGTTGTTTTTCTTTCCCCCCCCCCCGACTTTTCGTTTCTTTTCGGGAAACCCAGCCGAATGCTGCGTCTGTACAGCGGAGCGTCTCTGAGGAAGGTGAATGGACATTTTTATTGTATGTGGCATGTTTTGTAAGGCTATCATTTTGAATTGTACATATTTTTTGATGAAGCCAGAGGTTGCATCACTTTATATACAGCCTTCCCTCCCGTCTCCCGTTTTTCTTCGTCTCTGCTTTATTTCTTGTAAAGAAAAATAAAATACATTTTAAATATAACCTGCTGCTGCTGCTGCCTTTGTCTCCTTCATGAGGGTCTGGGATTTCAGTTAACATCCATCCTCCCACTTTATCCTCTAATAGGGTCGCGGTGGGGTTCCCCATGCCCATCCAGGGGAGAACGTTTCGGGCGCTGGGCAGATACACCCAGGACAGGGCGCCAATCCATCGCTGGGCACACACTCACTCACACAGACACACTCTATATGGGGCAATTTTGGAGAACTCAATTGACTTGATCCATGTTTTTGGACTGTGGGAGGAAACCGGAGAACCCGGAGGAAACCCACGGGGAGAACATGGAAACTCCACCCAGATGGGGATTCGAACCGGGAATCCCTAGTGCTGAGAGGAGAACGTGCTGACCACTAAGCCACCGTGCCGCCCCAGTAGACTTCCCATAATATTATATTAACAGCAAGTTACCCTCAGATGTTATCCCCCCAAATAACACTCATCAGGCCAAACTTTGGCCACGCCCCCTCCTTACTCCATCATCTATTACCTTCACTTACCATAGAGATGGACTTTGTAGTTTTACAGACTGTAGTCCATCTGTGTTCTGTTGGTTCTCTGTTCTCTGTTGGTCAGGAGCATCACAGAACAGGTATCATTTGGGTGGTGGATTGTTTATGGTCAGTTCTGCAGTGACACTGATGTGGTGAGGGGGTTTTAGTGCAGCAGTGCTGCTGTAGTTTCATTTAAACACCTCAGTGACACTGCTGGGATAGGAATAATGCACCAACCAAATAACCCCTGCTCTGTGGTGCTTCTACTGGGGTTCTGACCCTTAGAACCGAGTCCTTGAGCAAGACCCTTAACCCTCATTGCTGCAGGGATGTTGTGATGAACCCTGTGCTCACCTTGTAAGTCGCTTTGGATAAAAGCATCCAATAAATGACCAAATGTAAATGTAATGTCTATGTAAAGAGGACGTACACAGTATGTCCTGTAGAACACAAACAGATGGACTACAGTCTGAGACTGTAGAACTACAAAGTCCATCTTTACAGTGGAACTGAGAACATGGACCATTAATGGAGCAGAAAGGTGTGTAGAAGCTTTTGACTGATTAAATCTAATGAATATAAATGTGCGGCACAGTGGCTTGGTGGTTTAGCATGTTCTCGTCTCAGCGCTAGGGATTCCCGGTTCGAATCCCCATCTGGGTGGAGTTTCCATGTTCTCCCCGTGTCCGTGTGGGTTTCCTCCGGGTTCTCCGGTTTCCTCCCACAGTCCAAAAACATGGATCAAGTCAATTGAGTTCTCCAAATTGCCCCATATAGAGTGTGTCTGTGTGAGTGAGTGAGTGAGTGTGTGCGCAGCGATGGATTGGCGCCCTGTCCTGGGTCTATCTGCCCAGCGCCCGAAACGTTCTCCCCTGGATGGGCATGGGGAACCCCCCCCCCCCCCCCCTCCGCAACCCTGAATGATGAATGAAAGCTGGAGAATCGCGGTATGAAAACAACGTGTTTATTTACAATGTTCACTGAAACCACAAATGATTTACAGGTTTTTTTGAAGCAGGTTTTTAAATCTGGAGTGATTTGCAGCTCGGAGTTCCAGTGAC
>JAFMOC010000051.1:1535000-1575000 GCA_019802505.1 Corydoras sp. C115 | reverse complement strand
TTCCATGTTCTCCCCGTGTCCGCGTGGGTTTCCTCCGGGTTCTCCGGTTTCCTCCCACAGTCCAAAAACATGGATCAAGTCAATTGAATTCTCCAAATTGACCCATATAGAGTGTGTATGAGTGAGTGAATGTGTTCCCAGCGATGGATTGGCGCCCTGTCCTGGGTGTATCTGCCCAGCGCCCGAAACGTTCTCCCCTGGATGGGCATGGGGAACCCCACCGCGACCCTAATGGAGGATAAAGCGATAATGAATGAATATTATAAGTGTGTTCCCCATGATGGATTGGCACCCTGTACTGGGTGCATTTACCCAGCACCCAAAACATTCTCCCCTCTCCAACCCCATCACGAGTAGAACAAGAGAAGGTGTCCATTACAGGAGACTACATTTACCTTGTGTGCCAAGGATCTCCATGTGCAAGTGTGCGAGTCCACTGGCTGCAGACAGAGCCAGCTTGATCATTCCTTCGATGGTCACAGAGTAGTGGTTCAGATAGTCGAACAGAGACCCGTGTTCATGATAGTCTGACACCAACCAGAGCTGAGTCCACGTGCCATTGTCTAACAGAAGACATTAAAGGGTTAAATCAGCTGCCTTCAGCTTTAAAAGCTGAAATGATTCGCAGAATCAGAGTCACCTACCTTTGTTGTCTGCAGCAATGAAGCCAAGAATGTTCTCATGGCGAAGCATTATGGTCTGGTAGATCTCAGCTTCACGAAACCAGGAGCGCTCCTCTCTGGAGGAGAAGATCTTCACGGCGACGTCTCCCCCTCTCCACTTCCCTCTCCATACCTCACCAAAACGCCCTTTCCCTATAATCTCCTGAAGCACAATGGTCCTGGCTACGGTCCTCTGGACGAACAGGGGCAGACCTGCGGGACAGACAGCAGGATGCAAGCGATCTTAAATTGTTCAAGAGGCCATGCACAAGCTCCTGAAAGACAAGCGGAGGTGAAACGCACCGGAGCCGGAGCCCGAGGTGGACAGGTCGAAGATAAGGTCCTGCAGGGTTTTGTCCTTGGCCAGATAGAGATGCTCACAGGAGGGATCCTCAACATCCAGGCGCTGCCGGTGGTTGTAGGTCCTCTGGTGATGCTGATACGCGATCACCCCGATGATGAGGAGCAGACAGACAACAAACACAGGTCCTACGATCACAGCCACCAACTCCACCGGACCCCAGCCTCCAGATACAACAGGCCAGTTCTCAGCTTTGGGGACTCCTGTTGAAAAACCCAGAGATAACCTTCTGTATGAGTACGACGATTGGATCATCCTTTGGGAATAATTTTGGGACGCTTGCTGAACCACTCACCATTCGGAACCTGGAGATCGACGCTGTTGCAGTAGTCGGTGTAGCAGCAGTGAGTATTCAGAAGCCCCTCAGCACTCAGACAGTAGATAGGCTGCCCAGGGGGCATTAGACTCTCACTTGGAATACAGATGCGTACATGTTGCTCCTGCCCCTCAATATAGGAGGTGGAGGCCATACAGGCGCCATCAGTCTCGCACACATAGCCCGTCTTTTCACAGTTCGTACAATTACACTTTAAGGCTGTGGAGACAAACAGAAGTTCCAGTTAGTGGTGGCAGGTTTTCAAAAGTTACATTTTGTTAATATTTAGTTGATTCGGTCAGGATTTGACTTCACATGTCGGTATGTTCTTGCATGAGGAGATCTGCCTTTAAATGAAACATTTGGTCCATAGAACATAGTTTAATTACAGTCACAGAAAAAAGTGAAGAAAAAAAAAAAATCACTGTTTCATGTTTAGTATTTAAACAAATGAATTATTATTCTGAGGGCGGCACGGTGGCTTAGTGGTTAGCATGTTCTCCTCTCAGCACTAGGGATTCCCGGTTCGAATCCCCAATCTGGGTGGAGTTTCCATGTTCTCCCCGTGTGTTTCCTCCTGGTTCTCTGGTTTCCTCCCACAGTCCAAAAACATGGATCAAGTCAATTGAGTTCTCCAAATTGCCCCATATAGAGTGTGTGTGTGAGTGAGTGTGTGCGCCCAGCGATAGGTTGGCGCCCTGTCCTGGGTCTATCTGCCCAGCGCCCGAGACGTTCTCCCCTGGATGGGCATGGGGAACCCCCCCCCCCCCCCGCGACCCTAATATAGGATAAAGCTGAAGATAATGAATGAATGAATTATTATTTAAAAGTTAGTATTTATACATCTTCAAGCTATAAAGCAAACCCTGCCCATTTCAAAACAGGTTTCCTCTCATGCTGTAATAAAAACTAAAATCCTGATAAGTAAGTAAAGAGGATTTGGGATTAGAGCTTAAAATCCACTGTAATTCCACTGGACTTTGGTCCTTGCATCTAGCTGTGCTTCTCCGACACAGACAGCAGGGGGAGCACATGGCTCACACAGTGTGCATCAGCATCAGTGGCACTGTTAGTTCAAGCGGAGGCCATCAACACAGACACCGGTTTACCACCAAGCTACAGAACATGAAACCTTATCCGGCACTGCAGATGAACCCAAACAGACTGTGAAGCTGCCTCAGGACAGTGGAGTCAGATCACTGCGGCATGAGGGCATGGTGCTGTACAGCAGAACACACGTCATGCCACAGCATCAAACGCCGGGATCCTTACATCAGGGGTGGAATTTAAATCCTCCATCCAAAAAAATAAGCACTAATGTAAGATTGTTAGATTAGACTCCATTAAGCTTGAAGTAGAGAGTAGAAATAAAAAAAAAAAAAAAAAAAAAACAATTGATGTAACAGGGCGGCACGGTGGCTTAGTGATTAGCACGTTCGCCTCTCAGCGCTAGGGATTCCCGGTTCGAATCTCCATCTGGGTGGAGTTTCCATGTTCTCCCCGTGTCCGCGTGGGTTTCCTCCGGGTTCTCCGGTTTCCTCCCACAGTCCAAAAACATGGATCAAGTTAATTGAATTCTCAAAATTGCCCTATATAGAGCGTGTTTGTGTGAGTGAGTGTGTGCCCAGCGATGGATTGGCGTCCTGTCCTGGGTGTATCTGCCCAGCGCCCAAGACGTTCTCCCCTGGATGGGCATGGGGAACCCCACCGCGACCCTAATATAGGATAAAGCGGGAGATAATGAATGAATGAATGATGGAACATTATTTAACATGGTGCTGGAAAGAGAGAAAGTTACTTTACATTTGATCATTTATTGGACGCTTTTATCCAAAGCGACTTACAAGGTGAGCACAGGGTTCATCACAACATCCCTGGAGCAATGAGGGTTAAGGGTCTTGCTCAAGGACCCACATTGGTAACTTCAGTGGACCTGGGATTTGAACCCCCAACCTTTAGATTGACAGCCCAACGCCCTAACCACTGAGCTAACGCCACGCCCTCCGGTAAAAAGTTAAATAAAGCTATCTATGAAAATTAATCTATAACATCAGATCCAGAGAACATATAAAAACAGAACTGTGCTCTGCAGGCGGGTTCCTGGCTTTCAATCAGCTCTCCTCACAGACCGAAACAACGGGCAGGCTTCATTCAACCTTCTAGAACCTTTAACATCTATCTATATTCAAGTTTTGTATAGAACAATATAAACCCCGGGCAGCACGGTGTTGGTTGTTGGCACGTGGAGATCTGGGTCCAAATCCCGATCTGGGTACGTCCACGCTGTGTGTCCTCCGGGAACTGGATGCAGAACAGAAGGACTACAGGCCGTAATTGTAGTGAATGAAAATGGGTTGTTTATTTAGGATCTTAACGTCTGGATAGTGTCAGTGTCAGTTCCTGACAGGAATGGTCACAAAAAAAAGCTAAAATCACAGGGACCATTTAGCATGTCTAATTCACCACTGGCTTGTCTTGGGATTGGGGGAGGGAACCGGAGTTCCAGGAGGAAGCCCACACAGGCGCGGTGAAGTGAACTGACGGCACACTGAAAGGACCTTTGTTTACCCCGACCAGCACTCAAACCCAGGAGACCTTTTGCTGTGAGACTTGGAAGTGCTAACCGCTGTGTCAGCATCATCCTGATAAACTGGACAATAAGTGTGGAAACAAAGAGGCGGTCTCTAATAAAGTGACGGTCAATCATCCTAAACAACAAACAGCTGGTTAATAACCAAGTCTGACACTAACGTTAACTTAGTGAAGAATACAATCGTTCTTCTGTTCCATTAACATGACTGACTGGTGGGAGGCCTGACCGGGTGTTAACACAGCTACAAGACTGATGTCTGTCTGTCTGTTGTTCAATGACCCACAGAAACATTCATTCATTATCTCCCGCCTTCCTTTATTAGGGGCGCGGTGGGGTTCCCCATGCCCATCCAGGGGAGAACGTCTCGGGCGCTGGACAGATACACCCAGGACAGGACGCCAATCCATCGCTGGGCACACACTCACTCACACAGACACACTATATGGGGCAATTTGGAGAACTCAATTGACTTGATCCATGTTTTTGGACTGTGGGAGGAAACCTGAGAACCCGGAGGAAACCCACGCAGACACGGGGAGAACATGGAAACTCCACCCAGATGAGGATTCGAACCGGGAATCCCTAGCGCTGAGAGGAGAACATGCTAACCACTAAGCCATCATGCCACCCCCCACAGAAACAGCGGAACATGAACTAATGTGACCATTCTTTACTCGCTTTACAACTTTAACCAAAAAGTATCAAAGTATAAAAATGTAAAATGCTCACAGACCCAAGTGAGACGCTTCTGTGGAACGTCTTCATCGCGATGACATCATTACAGTCAAACAGACATGCAGCAGACGCCGCACACGGACCGTGTTTTCCAATTTCTATTTTTAAGGTCTTCGTCCCTGCTGTGATCCCCCCCCCACCCCCACGCCAAGCAGCCAGGGATTACAGAGGGGCCCCGATGTCTCTGGCACCTGGAGCTGCTAAGCAAAGGGAGGTGGAGGTCATGGCAAGGCCTGTCCGTCACGCTTCACTCACACTCCGTTCTTATCAGCTATGCAGCTCAGCCACCAACAATGGTGGGCCACTTAGGACAAATTGCAGCGGGTTTAAAATAACAGGTCTATGCGTGACGACAACAAGGCTTTGGGATCGGCAGAAAAACTAAATAAACAGAGCCGGGCCTTTCATGAGGTTTTAATGCTGGGCTTTTTTTTCGGAAGTTTCTTGCAACCTGGTCCTTTGTAATCGGTATTCCTATTCATGTTCTTTCAGGTTTGGCTTTTCACTCTTCCTGGTGTTTGGACAAGCCTTTTATTAGCTGATCATGTACTCAACTCACACACACACACACAAACACACTTACACTCACACACTCTCTTACACACACACTTACACACTCGCTCACACTCACACACTTACTTACACACTCGCTCACACTCACAAACTTACACACACACACACACACTCGCTCACTCTCTCACACACACACTCTCACACTCACTCTTACACACACTCTTACACACACACACTCACACACTCACACTCACACACTCACACACTCACACTCACACTCTCTCTCTCTCTCACAAACACACTTACACTCACACACACACTTACACTCACTTACACTCACACACTCTCTCACACACACACTTACACACTCGCTCACACTCACACTCGCTCACTCACAAACTTACACACACACACACTTACACTCACTCTTACACACACTCTTACACACACACTCACACACACACACACACACACACACACACACACTTACACTCACACACACACTTACACTCACACTCACACTTACACTCACACACACTCTTACACACTCACTCTCTTACACACACTCTTACACACTCACACTCTTACACACTCACACTCTTACACACTCACACTCTTACACACTCACACTCTTACACACTCACACTCTTACACACTCACACTCTTACACACTCACACACTCACACACTCACACTCTTACACACTCACACTCTTACACACTCACACACTCACACACTCACACTCTTACACACTCACACACTCACACTCTCACACTCTCACACTCTCACACTCTCACACTCTTACACACTCACACTCTTACACACTCACACTCTTACACACTCACACTCTTACACACTCACACTCTTACACACTCACACTCTTACACACTCACACTCTTACACACTCACACTCTTACACACTCACACTCTTACACACTCACACTCTTACACACTCACACTCTTACACACTCACACTCTTACACACTCACACTCTTACACACTCACACTCTTACACACTCACACTCTTACACACTCACACTCTTACACTCACACTCTTACACTCACACTCTTACACTCACACTCTTACACTCACACTCTTACACTCACACTCTTACACTCACACTCTTACACTCACACACTCTTACACTCACACACTCTTACACTCACACTCTTACACTCACACTCTTACACTCACACTCTTACACTCACACTCTTACACTCACACTCTTACACTCACACTCTTACACTCACACTCTTACACTCACACACTCTTACACTCACACACTCTTACACTCACACACTCTTACACTCACACACTCTTACACTCACACACTCTTACACTCACACACTCTTACACTCACACACTCTTACACTCACACACTCTTACACTCACACACTCTTACACTCACACACTCTTACACTCACACACTCTTACACTCACACACTCTTACACTCACACACTCTTACACTCACACACTCTTACACTCACACACTCTTACACTCACACACTCTTACACTCACACACTCTTACACTCACACACTCTTACACTCACACACTCTTACACTCACACACTCTTACACTCACACACTCTTACACTCACACTCTTACACTCACACTCTTACACTCACACTCTTACACTCACACTCTTACACTCACACTCTTACACTCACACTCTTACACTCACACTCTTACACTCACACTCTTACACTCACACTCTTACACTCACACTCTTACACTCACACTCTTACACTCACACTCTTACACTCACACTCTTACACTCACACTCTTACACTCACACTCTTACACTCACACTCTTACACTCACACTCTTACACTCACACTCTTACACTCACACTCTTACACTCACACTCTTACACTCACACTCTTACACTCACACTCTTACACTCACACTCTTACACTCACACTCTTACACTCACACTCAGGCTCATTTCGCTTCCATAATCTCACACTTTGGACTCCAGAGGCTGGGTTCATTAAATTGATCTTACTCACCTCACTTCCCCTCCCTTCCTCACACACACATTGCTCAACTCATAACGACACAGAAGCGCCTGACCACACCCTTCCACATTACTGAGAGAAAGAGAGCGTTTGTTGCGATAGTTATCGACTCGCCTGATTCAAGTACTTGGGCAGTGTTTAATATTTAAACAGTCATGTCAATAAAGCTTCCAGAACAAGAGCGAGAGAGTCGGACAGAGAGGCTGCCATACACTTTGGACATTCAGTGATTGGCGAGAGGCTGTATTCTTAAAGGCACGAAAGAGAAAAAAAAAAAAAAAGAAAAGAAAAGAAAAACTAAACACCACGACATGCTGCCAGTAACTGCCAGTGGAGCAGATCCAAGTTAACTGTTCACATGCACCAGGAATTTCCTGAAAATTGCACTAAGGTGACCAGGCTCAGATAAAGTGGGGAAAACAACTCTGCACCAGATCCTCTTAATCACTGCGCTAATGGAGCGTAGAAAGCACTTAGGCTGGACTATCTCACCCAAAACCAAACTGAGGGTCTAATTACAGTGAGCTGCCCACAACATCCAGCTAGAAAAACCCCAGTGATAAGTTCAGGGAGTCAGGATTTCGTATTATAACAAATGTTATTATTTGATAAGAACAAATCCTTACTTACATTACTGAAAATTAATTTAGAACAGGGCTTCATCTCTGAAAAAGTAATGCAAGAAACTGGAACCGTTGTGGCAGGACGAACCAACGCAGTTCTAATGATGCAATGAGCATCTAGTAAATGCTGAATACAACACAAATGCACTGCATCACCTTCTATTACTCTAAATACATGTGTTTATAAATCTAAACTTACCCATGAACATCCCATCGACTTCGTGCAGGCTGAACTGGGACGGCCCATGTGGCCCCAGGGCCCATAAATTCCCAGATCTGATGAACAATTACTCAAATTCAGTGTGTGAAAGTACTTACCACACGGCTTTGCATGCACCAACATATTATAGTATGTATGTATGATCACAAACAATATTAAAAATTATGTCTGTATTATATGTCTGAAAATGACTTATGGCACACCCCTCATTTCTATACTAAATTCTTTAAAGATGTGAAAACCATCAGGGTCTATTTCAATAGTAAACGGGGAACTCACTATAGATCCGAGTCGATATTTGCATATGTATGGAACATAACGATGGTGGGATGAATGTTTACAGGTCAGGCAGGATGTGGGATGAACAAAGCCAGTGTGTTGTTGCAGGTGCCCCCACAGAGCCCTCTTTTTTTGGGTTATTTGGGCCAGTTTCCAGTCATTACTGATTCACGTATACTGATTGAATACCAACTGATTAAACTTAAATTTGCAACCTATAAAAATAAAACATTTTTTAAATTGCATGACGAAGAGAAATGTTCTTCTTTAATTCTAGCACAGCAGTGACCACTGTTTTGGAATCACAAGTGCTTGGAGAAAAAAAAAAAAAAAAAAAAAAAAAAAAAAAAAAAAAAAAAAAAAAAAAATAATAAATAAATATAATATATATATATATATATATATATATATATATATATATATATATATATATATATATATATATAGTATATAGTGGGCACTGCTGTGCATCATGCTGTGCTAGAAGTAAAGAAGGACCTTTTTATATATATATATATATATATATATATATATATATATATATATATATAAAAATATAAATACACAAATGGAGGAAACATAATTATTCATCCCCATCTTTCAATGCAGTACACAAGGTCAATGTGTGCTCAGTGTTCAACTCCAAACACACATTTTCCACTAAAGAGTTAAACCTCAAACGGGCGAGAAAAAAAATAAAAAATTGGCCAGCACTTCAAATATGGTTTGGAACAGACCAGCATGGGCAGCTCATGGATTAAAAATGCTGTACGTGTGGCCTGTGGGACAGCATCTGAATAGGCTGTGGTCAGGTCCACTGGTAAATCACCAGTTTCATCTCCCACATCCCCGAACCATTCAAAACACCACTCCATTAAACAAAAAAAGGCCAGATGTGTTCCTGCTAGCCATGTTGTCATCAGGGCTACTGGGATACGGCTCACAGCATTAAACTGTGTGGCGGCTGAATGACAACTAATAGTAACCTGAGGAAACTACAGCAACGAGAAGAACTATGGAAACGTGACCAAATCCACCCACAGCCCCGTCAGAATCATGAAAGATGCCAAATAAAAAACTGATCTGGGGGGGGGGGGGTGTTAAAAGTGCATAAACAGGATAAAGTTGCGCAAATAAAATGTGTATTAAGTGCATTTAATAAATATATAAACACAGTGTGAATGAGTGTGAGCTCATATACACATAATTGGTGGCTTTAACACTGGCTTTTTGTTTGCAGATTAGGCAGACATGAGGAGGGGATTGGGCTGAATGGGGCCAAACAATGAGCACAACTAGGGCTGTTAGGGGGCCGGACACCCCCCACCCTGGGCTTTCCAAAGCGGCTGGGGGAGGAAAAGCAGATAGTGGACAGGATTGGGGGTAGGGCGACTACCATGATGGAGTTTTTGGCCAAGGGGCCAGTAATGGCCCACGTTAAAACCCAGTCTAGACATAAAGACATTGGGAAAAAAGGGAACTCTGTACGGTTCTAGGATCCTGCCGGCAGTGTGAAGTTCCTATCATTCCATTCGTGTTCAGACAGGAAGTGACAGGCGTGCAGCAAAGAGGAGGGAAAAGTGTTACCATTAAGTGCAAGTCTGGACGATTAGAGTAGGGTTTAGCGATATGATAAAACCACAAATGGATTTGGCAAAAGCAACTGCATATTACCAGTAAAGTGACTAAAGGCAACACGGGCCAAATATTTTCCAAATTCAAAACTCTGGCACAAAACGGTGATGAAGCTGGAACCCGATCAGCTTTGTTTCAACCTCTCATTATCACGGCAGACCTGCGCATTAATTAACGACCGTCCTACGCTGTGTCGTAGAAGGCAGGATGTTGGGGGCCAGAGAGACCGACCGGACTACCAGAGTGCTGTTACCCAATATGCAGAGGGTTGAAACGAGATCCATAGAGCCCCCAGACAGGAGCTGATTAAGACATGCTGACGCCACCAGACTGAGCATGTACGCTCTCACCCACTGCACATGAGCACACACTAAAATCAATGCCGCCGAAGGAGGGGAATCTTTTCTGCGTGCTCATGGTCAAATTACTCGTCTGGTCCAAACTCAAAAAAAAAAAAAAAAAGAAAAGAAAACGCTCTCCTTCCAGAAACTCAAGTCCTTATCTGTATGTAGTTAGATGATAGATTTCTGCTTTTAGCTATGACCTTACACCAGTCTGCATAAAATACGGATAAAATCTAATCCTTTAGAGAAACAAGCAGACAGAGAGCTTCGCAGCATTATAAAGGCAGGTTGGTTAGTGAACCTGACGGGATATGCACTAACACAGATTTATGAACTGTACAATCTGCATGAAGCGGCAACTGGAACGGCGCTCATCATCTTGGCTCTTCTCCCAACACAGACATTTAGAATCATGCTAAATGGACTTGCCTGGCTAAATTGCCTCTAGGGTTAGGCCTGAATGTGGAAATTACATAATGGTGCCCCATTCAGGGTGCAATCCCACCTTGACCTGTGAGCAGTGTTTCCAGCACAGGATCGATTCAGTGCAGGATGATTCAATGAAAGTGGTCACTTAAAAATGACAGGAGACATTTTTAATGTTCTTAAGCACATGGTTTAGGACCTACAGGTCATTTATAGCTACAGTAAGTAAGGATCACACACACACACACACACACACCAGGATTCATGTACCAAAACACACTATATTGACCTCATGCTATTAACATGGGTAACATGGCTGATTGTAATGATTTGCTTATACAGAAAATAAAACAATAAAAATCTTGTCCAGTATTACATTACATTTAGCAGACGCTCTTATCCAAAGAGACTTAAGAGAATAAAAGGCTTGAAGGTAAGAATATCAGCCAATAATTTAGTTAATAAAAAACATTTAGTATTTTCAATAAGGGGTTTAAAAGTAAGTGCTTTATGAACCAAGTTTCTCATAACTATGAATAAGAAACATGCTCTGATAGGTTAATGAAATAAACTCTCAAAATACTCATGATGCACGGCATCACAACATCTCAGAAAACTGCTGGTTCTAAAGCTGGAACCCTGGACATTATATATCTGAAATTCTCTAATGGTTAAAAATTAAAAACATAATAAAGGTCTGATTGTTGCCTCTCTCTCACATCTTTACAGAATGAATGGAAGTCTATGTAAAATCCCCACAATGAATTTAAACAAACATCTTTATTTTTTGGGTTAAATAATCCTTCCGTATTGTTTGCATGCATCAGCGCAAACCCTTTGATCTTTATACACATGTTATTGTAACATGGGAGTAAATCAGCTTCATTTATTTGAAGTCCACTGTACGAATTTTTTATTATTTTTTTTTTATTCAGCATCTTGGACAAAGTCAACAATGAGATAATGCCAATTCAGACAAACTGTGCAATCGGATCTTTGAAACTGACTCATCCCTGTTAAAATAAACACACCACCATGACAAACATTTAGAAAATCAGGCAGAACCACATTTTTAAACTCCACCGATCCCACACGGCTCCGAAAGCCTATTCTGAGCATCATGGCCTAGATCCCTCTAAGCAAATGGGGTAGTTTGACAAAATTTTGGCAGTGCTGCCTGGCTTCCTCGTCCTGCTTAAGCGTGCGGGAGGGTTTTTTTTTCCCCTCTCCATTATAGAAGCCCGAACAGGCAAGCCATTATGTCATTAAGCTAAAATGATGATAAAAGTATCCCGTAAATAAACAGGTCATAAAAAGGCAGCCAAACAAGAACATCGAGTCGGGTCAACTGAAGGCTAGTGAGTCTGCAAAAGCAATTAGACTGTGCTGCATGCTGGCCACTCGGGTCATTAGCAAGGTCATTAGCGAAGAGAAGACAGCTCACAGGCTGCTGTGACCATGAACTCCCCCCCCCCACTTTAAAAAATGAAGCCACATTGAAAGAAACACTGAAAACTCCCCCCACATATGCCATCCTCCTTCACTTCACACACAGCCTCAGATCTGCAGGACAAGCAGGCACATGCAAAATGCACTGTAAAGCTTGATGCCTTCTCACATTTCATTTTTATAACCTCGCTGCACTGAAGGCAAGGCGTCACATCAGCTTTGGCTCCACTTTCCGACTCACAAAAGCTTCTACCGTCATTTTAATTACACTATAAAATCTCTGCTTTTAACTGATACCAAAGAAAAGGGACTTTCTATCATTAACATCAGACTTTAGATGTATCGTTTGAACATACATATTATAAAGGCACAGATGGAGGTTCTGACAGCACAGCACAAAACCTGATCCCATTAAATACGAGACACAAGTTAAAAAAAAAAAAAAAAAAAACACAAAGCGAGAGATGCACCCTGTCTCCAGGCTGTTTGCGAGCCTGTGTCTCCATCACATTGATGCCGTTTCTCACACAGGCCTGAAAGAAGCGTCGCACGACTGTGCAAGAGCTGCAGCCCTCATGGCACCCTGTTTCCAACCCCATCAATCTGATTAGACTGATACTGAGTCAGCCGTGCTACTGAGGAAAGCGAGAAATACAAACTGGAACCAATCGTGACCAACACGTGTGCTGTACTGCAATTCCTAGCTAAAAGGAACCTTAAGCTTATGTCCACACTGCAGGCATGATGTTCTCCAGCTGTACAGGGAATGGGTGCGGGCAGTAAGTGTCTCTGCAATTAGCCCATCACAAAAGCAAAAGTGCAGGACCTGAGCTTACAGACGTCTGGTTTAGATTTCCCCTGCATACGGCCAGCCGAAGCAATTAAAAGTTCTCTCAGGGGGTGGTAATTGGACTATTTAGGGGGCTTTAGCACATTAAAGGTGAGACCTGAACGTCTGGTGTTCAAGGGACCAAACAATAACAGTGTTCCAGGATGAAATCACATTATGCAAGCCATGTACTAATAAGCAAAAATTAAGTTATACCCACAGGTTCATCCTGCTCTAGAAAAACAACAGCAGCAACGGCAGAGTAGTCGAATTTAAGTCTCAGATTCACCGGTGCTTTACAAAATGAGACTTAAAAGCACAAAATACAACTATAGAAAATTGTATGGCTTGGAGGCCATTGGGATGATGAGAACGGACAGGTAAATAACAGCAGACAGTAAAAGGAAGATAAAATTGGGGTGGGCTGTAAACAGGTTGGGCTTACTGGGGAGGATGCTCAGGATGGGGCGATAGAAAAATGACCCGCTGTGCTTCTCTAATGGGAACGGACGGAAAAAAAAGACGTCAACCCTACAAATTTGTTAAGTGCAAACATCATTATGTTGCACGAGGGAGTTCAGAAGATTGTACACTTCTTTTTTTTTTTTTTTTGCACTAAAAAACAAAGAAATGCAGGTTTCATTACATTACAGATGTTCATTAAGGGGACTGTTGTGGTTTAAGGATTTTTAATGTTTGTGCTAAATGTTTTCCCTATAAATTATCAAACATTCATAAACTACAAGCTCCACTTCAGCCTGATGAACAAACTACAAGTAGCTAAAAACCTCTTTCTGCGAACAAACCAACTCTCCAGACTTTCAGCTGTTTGTTTTATTGTGGTTTTCAGACACACTCTAGCCGAGCATAAACTGGCGTTTAGTAGCTTGTGCTTCTTGGGTTTCGGTGGGGGTGCTGACATTTTTAGCCCCTCCACCCACTACCAGTAAGGCTAAAAATCACAGCAGCTGTGCAAATTGTTTAACAGCCCAGTGTGGCTGACGAAAGAGTCGGGCTCGCTCAGAGCCATGAGCTATTTCGCACCGGCCGCCTCGCACCGCTGCAGGTGGGATCAGTGTGGCCTTCACCTTTCCCTAAGCCTGCTATTGAACCATGTTGCATCTCATGGATTAAGACCTTGTGCAAGAGAGGGAGGTAGTTTTCTTTGGAAATCAGATGAGTCATTTATTAAAGAAAACATTAGCGTGTCCAGAGGCACATGAATTGTTTACAACGGGAGTTGTGCATCAAACATGTTTGACAAGGTCAGCCATGACAGAACAACAACGACTACGACGAAAGTGCAGGAGCAAAAGAAAACATACAATCAAGTTATGCAAATGCATTGGCTGGGAGTTCTGCTAAACAACAGCAATACCACATTTAACGCTGGTTCATGTTCAGGAAACACATGGAGGGTATGAAGTAGTGGTGATAAGTGGGGAAAGTTTAAATATGCACCAAATGTAACCAACATTCATCTGGCTTTACAAAGAAAAGGCAGACTTCTTTGACAGGCTTCTGAATGTGGGCTCACTGCCTGTATTTCCATCACAAAGAACCAGACTCTGACTTCTGTCTGGGTTCCGCTGAATGAACAGTTTAAAACTGCCCCAAAACACAAACCCCACATTTTATATGTTATACAGCCGTGCTTTATTTTATGTCTCGAATGTGTGTGTGTGTGTGTTTTTTTTTTTTTACATATTAACCAAATCTTTGGTTTATTACTACACTGAGTTTATAAGAATTGGCCTAAACCACTGGAGTCCCATAAACCTGGGGGTTCAGAGTTACAACCTGCAGATGTTTTTTTTTTCCTGCTCCAAACAGGACTACTAAATCAAAAAAAAAAAATGAAGGTGCTTGAATCTGGCCAGACAGGATTGTGCCTGGCCCCACCCTCCTCTACACTGAACCTACAGTATATGCCTGGTATCTTAATATTCATAAATGGAAAATAGATTAGGCCCTTGAGCAATGATCTCAGCCTTCAGCTGTTGCAGGGGTATGGTAGTATAGCTGACCATGCAATTTGACCTCAAATGCACTTGAGTTGGTTGGTGGATGGATGGAAGAGAATTTCCTTCAGCCTGCACACATTTGTATAATGATATGAAGGCCTGCTTTTCATATATGATGCAATGAATTCTCCCTCAGAAAGTATAACACAGCTCAGATATACTATAATCAATAAACATGATGGACTTTACAATACGGACATGTTTTAATCTTCTCGCGTGAACTAAAACATGCACGATTACTTCCTCCTTAAATCAGAAGATAAGCTATAGATCTGGACACAGAGTTCACCATCTATTTAGCTTCCATTTTGGAAACTGACTGCAACAGGAACAGTCTTGAACAAACACTTTAAGGTCCAGAGACTCAGGAAGAGACTTTTTTGGGAGCTGCCCTTTCACATATAAGGAGGGGTCCTCAGCTATGCAAAGAGAGTGACAGCTGTGCAGAGCAGGACGAGAGACAAAATGTTCAAAACCAGTTTGTAATTTCAACAAAACCAAATGCCCTGGAGTTTATACGCTGACCATTTCAGAGGAAACTGAAGTTTCCAGTCTCTCACTGGTATTTCATACGAGCCATGTGGAAAATGTTGGCATGCCCACTGAATTTACTCAAATCAGCTGCTCTCTTTATACACATTTACAACTCCACCCACTTACGACAGGAAGACATTTGGAAGCGTATGCCGAGAAGGGGAGAAAGATTGCGTTTTGGGAAATTTGGATTGAACTGGTTCCGAAGAGAATCTTTAAATAAAAAGAATGACATGTTATCATCAACTTGTCTTGTAATGCTTAAACAGATTGAAATGTACTGTCATGTAAATAAACCCCATTTATTATAAAGCTGAGCCACATGCAAACATCTTAACTCAGTTTGACTGAGGGATATTAGTCAAAGGTCTTCTCAGGATCCCACAGGGACCCTCTTCGTTCTAGCTTCTTGTTTACAGGGTTTGGGAGCTGAATGCAGTTCCACGTAAACTTATTTCACTGCTTTTGATAACAAGCTAAAAATAAACCCATCCACTCATTTTAATTTGTAGTACCACAGTATTCACCTACAAAACTGAATTTCCTTATTTTACATTTTAAAGCCCAACTTAATTTTACAGGCATAAACATTTGAGCTGGAACTTTTAACTTGTTGTTGTACATATATTTGGAACAGTTAGCACTTCATTGCACATACGCACACTGCCACTTTACAATTACCTCAATACGCACTGCACAGCGTTAATTCGAATGACAATAAAGTCTGTCTAAGTATACTTATAACCATTACAGAAGGCCCTCATGATGAGGAACAAAATGTTTTTAGTAATTTGGACACATCCCTTATCTAAAGACGAATTAAGATAACCTAAGTAAACACTGAAACAAGTACTGGGCTGCAAACTGCTAAACATTCATTCATTATCTTCTGCTTTATCCTCTATTAGGGTCGGGGGGTGGGGGCATCCCCATCCAGGGGAGAACGTTTTGGGCGCTGGGCAGATACACCCAGGATAGGGCGCCAATCTATCGCTGGGTACACACACAGACACGCAAGCATACACACTGTATACGGGACAATTTGGAGAACTCAATTGACTTGATCCATGTTTTTGGGCTGTGGGAGGAAACCGGAGAACCCAGAGGAAACCCACGCGGACACGGGGAGAACATGGAAACTCCACCCAGATGGGGAATCTCTAGTGCTGAGAGGCGAACGTGCTAACCACTAAGCCACCGAGCCGCTAACTGCTAAACATTGAGAGTTAATTATAAAGGAGATCTTTGTTAATATTGAGACTTGTTCGTCTCTCAGTGCTGTGGACGTAGGACTTAAGAACAAAACAGGACAATAAAGAACAATAGTATGAGCTGGGGATCCAGCTTCCAATCCCAATCTGGGTGGAGTTCTCATGTTCATCCCTGTGTCCATGAGGTTCCATCCACTGGCCAAATATCTGGATTCAGGGTGAATTGGCTGCTCTAAATTGCCCCTGCATATATATATATATATATATATATAGTGTGTGTAGCGATCGATCGGCACCCTGTCCTGGGTGTTTGCCCACGTGACACGTTCTCCCGGATAGTGATGGGGTTAAATGACCCAGTTGCTCTACAAATAAGCAGAATTCCTCGTTGTGCATCAATGGAGCCCATTTCTGGCATTTAAAGTTTGTTTTTTTCCTGATCGAAAGCAAATTCAGGCGGCACGGTGGCTTAGTGGTTAGCACGTTCGCCTCTCAGCACTAGGGATTCCCGGTTCGAATCCCCATCTGGGTGGAGTTTCCATGTTCTCCCCATGTCTGCGTGGGTTTCCTCCGGGTTCTCCGGTGTCCTCCCACAGTCCAAAAACATGGATCAAGTCAATTGAATTCTGCCCCATATAGATTGCCCCATATAGAGAGTGTGTGTGTGAGTGAGTGTGTGCCCAGCCCTGGGTCTATCTGCCCAGCACCCGAGATGCTCTCCCCTGGTTGGGAATGGGGAACCCCCCCCCACGACCCTAATAGAGGATAAAGCTGGAGATAATGAATGAACGAAAGCAAATTCAAGGGGAACAAAATGTCTTTCCATGCAGCTGAGCTCAGTGGTGTGTGTGTGATGGGTCATGGTGACTGAACCCACATGTCGGCACGACGTGGACCGCGGTCTGCGCTTCAGCCGCGTCCTTTATTCCGATCTGCTCCGGGACAATGTGCGCGGTGTGGACGCCGCCGTAATGAATTACTCGTGGCCGCGTTGGCCGCACAAACCGGTGGAAATCGGGAAGTATGAGACAATTTACGCACAGAGCGCCGGTTTGTTTCCAATTAGAAAGGCATGTGAACCGGAACGAACCGGATAGCGAACGAGACGATCGAGAGCCAACGATGCGTTTAATAAACAAACAAACAAACCGACCGACCGACCGCTTTAGCCAACAGGCTACCAAAACGCAGCCATGATGAGCGGCGTACACACACACACACATACGTACATGCATACACACACTCTATATATATATATATATACACATACACACACGGTGGCTTAGTGGTTAGCATGTTCTCCTCTCAGCGCTAGGGATTCCCGGTTCAAATCCCTATCTGGGTGGAGTTTCCATGTTCTCCCCGTGTCCGCGTGGGTTTCCTCCGGGTTCTCCGCTTTCCTCCCACAGTCCAAAAACATGGATCGAGTCAATTGAGTTCTCCAAATTGCCCCATATAGAGTGTGTCTGTGTGAGTGAGTGTGTGCCCAGCGATGGATTGGCGCCCTGTCCTGGGTCTATCTGCCCAGCGCCTGAAACGTTCTCCCCTGGATGGACATGGGGAACCCCACCACGACCCTAATAGAGGATAAAGCGGGAGATAATGAATGAATACACACACACACACACACACATCTATACATACACACACATATATATACACACACACACACACCGCCGCCGCTTTGATATAAATAAGCATCGTGCGGACGCTACTCACCGTCGCCCGGCGCCGTTAATCCCGCCAGCACGAGCAGAGCTACCGCGGTTCTTCGAAGAGACATGACGGCGGGCTTCCCATCGCTTCGCATTTAACGCAGTGATGGAGACTGCCGCGGAGAGAGCTCTCACTCTATCTATCTCTCTCTCTCTCTCTCTCTCTCTCTCTCTCTCAAAACACACACGCTGCTCTTACACTCACACGCATGCATACATACACACACACACACACACACACGCGCGCTCACTCACTCTCTCGCGCATGCGCACACGCACACGTTTCAGTCAGTCAGTCAGGTAAAGCGCGCGCACACTCGTGAAAGGGGAGGGTCTGCTGCTGCGCGCGCGCTCCCCGCCGTCGAGGCGCGAGAGCTCTCCGGGGCGCGCGCTTCTGTCGCTTCGGCGTTGTTGACTCTGCACAGACGCCGGCTTAAAAAAACAAAACAAAACAAAAAACAATACCAAAAAAAAAAAAAAAAAAAAAAAAAAATATATATATATATATATATATATATATATAGAGAGAGAGAGAGAGATAATGAATATATATATATATATATATATATATATATATATATATATATATATATATATATATATATATATATTAATTATCTCCCGCTTTATTCTCTATTAGGGTCGCGGTGGGGTTCCCCATGCCCATCCAGGGGAGAACGTCTCGGGCGCTGGGCAGATACACCCAGGACAGGGCGCCAATCCATCGCTGGGCACACACTCACTGACACACACACTCTATGGGGGGCAATTTGGAGAATTCAATTGTCTTGATCCATGTTTTTGGACTGTGGGAGGAAACCGGAGAACCCAGAGGAAACCCACGCGGACACGGGGAGAACATGGAAACTCCACCCAGATGGGGATTCGAACCGGGAATCCCTAGTGCTGAGAGGCGAACGTGCTAACCACTAAGCCACCGTGCCGTTATATATATATATAAAATACGTTTTACAGACACACTTACACACTTCCCGGGTGGCACGGTGGCTTAGTGGTTTAGCACGTTTGCCTCTCAGCACTAGGGATTCCCGGTTCGAATCCCCATCTGGGTGGAGTTTCCATGTTCTCCCAGTGTCCGCGTGGGTTTCCTCCGGGTTCTCCGCTTTCCTCCCACAGTCCAAAAACATGGATCGAGTCAATTGAGTTCTCCAAATTGCCCCATATAGAGTGTGTATGTGTGCGTGTGAGTGTGTACCCATCAATGGATTGGCGCCCTGTCCTGGGTGTATCTGCCCAGCGCTGGAAACGTTCTCCCCTGGATGGGCATGGGGAACCCCCCCCGCGACCCTGATATAGGATGAAGCGGAAGATAATGGATGGATGGGACTTACACACTTCAAAGGAGCTCCAGGACGTGGACATGTCGTGTAACGTGCCGCTACACACGCGGAAATGGTTTGGGCTTAATTACAACCCCCCCAAGGAACACCGTACACACATGCACTTTGGGAAATGAAGCCAAGGTTGTGATGCTGTAAAAAGCAACCATTTACAACATCTAGAAACCAAAGCTGAAATTAAAATGCCCAAACAGTAAACAGCACTTATGGTACATGTACTTTACCAATTTGTTTCCACATTATCATCTCATTAACGTGACCGCTTGATCCTCTATGGGGTTGGGGGGGTCACCATGTCCATCCAAGGAAGAATCTTTCAGTCGCTGGACAGACACACCCAGGACAGGGTGCTGATCCATCGTTTGGCACACACACTATATAAGGGAAATTAAGATAGAGCCAAATTACCTTGAATCCATGTCTTTGGACTCTGGAAGGAAACCAGAGAACTCAGAGAAAACACACGAAGAGAAACTCCACCCAGATTGGGATTCGAACTTGGTCCCCCACGCTGAGAGGCTGACTGTGGTGGTGCTAACCACTAAGCCACCGTGCCGCCCCTGTTTCCTCAATTACAGTTGCTTATCCTCCTCTGTCTCCTTTACTCTGTGTTTAAATTGATCCACCACAGAGCAAGTATTATTTGGGTGGATGATTGTTCCCAGCTCTGCTGTGACATTGATGGTGATGTGAAGCTCCGGTGCGACAGGATCAGACACAGCATTAATGCTGGTGTCTTTAATGTCTTTAAATACTGTGACCACAAACACACAGATTGATGTTCTCATTCTAAAACAGATTTTTTGCAGTTGCAGGTGGTGGAGGTGGAGATGTGGATCATAAAGCTAAATCTGAACATATTAATGCATTATTTAGTTTTATACTCCATTATCATATCATATTTCAGTATGCAAATATAGACTGTGTAACCGGTTTAGCAGGGTAAGGGAGGGACTGTTGGAATAATTTACAGTTTGCATTGTAAATGAACACCAATTACCCTACGAGAGTAAAAGTTCAAGTGCTTTTCTTTTTTTTCTGTTATTTTAAAATACATTATATGCAACATTAAAAGGGTTTAAACATTGTGAATGATTAATGAAGTCTAACGAATTTGCTGAAAAGCAACATCTAAAAAATGTATGCATGTATTATGCATATTTGTATTAACCCCTTTAAAGCCTAATTCTATTTACATTTTTTTTAATAATATTATTACCTGTGGTGGCACGGTGGCTTAGTGGTTAGCACGTTCGCCTCTCCACGCTAGGGACTAGGGATTCGAATCCCCATCTGGGTGGAGTTTCCATGTTCTCCCTGTGTCCGCATGGGTTTTCTCCGGGTTCTCCAGTTTCCTCCCACAGTCCAAAAACATGGATCAAGTCAATTGAATTCTCAAAATTGCCCCTTATAGAGTGTGTCTGTGTGAGTGAGTGTGTGCCCAGCGATGGATTGGCGCCCTGTCCTGGGTCTATCTGCCCAGAGCCCGAAACGTTCTCCCCTGGATGGGCTTGGGGAACCCCACCGCGACCCTAATAGAGGATAAAGCGGGAGATAATGAATGAATGAATGAACCTGTGTCGGAGCGGTGGCTTAGTGGTTAGCACGTTCGCCTCTCAGCGCTAGGGATTCCTGGTTCGAATCCCCATCTGGGTGGAGTTTCCATGTTCTCCCTGTGTCTGCGTGGGTTTCCTCCGGGTTCTCCGGTTTCCTCCCACAGTCCAAAAACATGGATCAAGTCAATTGAATTCTCAAAATTGCCCCATATAGAGTGTGTCTGTGTGAGTGAGTGTGTGCCCAGCGATGGATTGGCGCCCTGTCCTGGGTCTATCTGCCCAGCGCCCGAAACGTTCTCCCCTGGATGGGCATGGGGAACCCCACCACGACCCTAATAGAGGATAAAGAGGGAGATAATGAATAAATGAATGAATAATAACCTGTGTTCAATCAAATAAATCTGGTCATGACTTTCGAAAGAAGATATGATAAAGAAAGAAGATAAACCTAAATGACTGATACTCAGGGGAGAAGTACATTTTTTTATTCATTATAAAAACAAAATATGGCTGAGAATATAAGAATATAAAAGAAATATATGTGTGATATCTCTAAAGGGTAAATCCAATTAATCGACTGGAAAAAACACATTGACTGCATTAAAAATGACTCTAATAGACAAAGAAGGGTCCAAAAGTACTCTGGTTCAGATCTGGCCCACATCTCCACTTTAATTGAAGTCACTTGACGACGCTTGGGTGTACGACTCTCAGTTAGAAGTTATTCAAAAGTGGCTCACTTGTAGGTAAAACTGGCAAATCTTTAGCAGATGTGAGCCAGAGGTGTTTTTTTTATATGAACCACCATGGCTCATATAGGTAGCAGCGCTGCACGTCTGCCAAACATGGACCAGATGTGGTTTAATGTTTCCCTCAGAAGGGCACCTTTAGCTCACATGAAGTTTGCCATTGTAGGCATTGAGCCAGCAGTGATCTACCTCAGCCAGAAGTGACCCACATCTGTATGCTCTCTCATCTGTATGCTCTCTGCTATCTGGGATGTCATACAAAGCAGGCTGCAGATTTTGTTTTAAAAAAAGCTAAAAGGGTTGGATTTCATTCATTCATCATCTCTCGCTTTATCCTGTATTAGGGTCGCGGTGGGGTTCCCCATGCCCATCCAGGGAAGAATGTTTCGGTCGCTGGGCAGACACACCCAGGACAGGGCGCAAATCTATCTGGGCATACACTCACTCACACACACACATACATTACATGGGGCAATTTGGAGAACCCAATTGACTGTATCCATGTTTTTAGACTGTGGGAGGAAACTGGAGAACCCAGAGGAAACCCACACGGACACGGGGAGAACATGGAAACTCCACCCAGATGGTGATTCGAACCGGGAATCCCTAGTGCTGAGAGGAGAACGTGCTAACCACTAAGCCACCGTGCCGTCTTTTTTAGATTTATATTTCTTTAATGGATTTAACATAATGATTTTAACACTGACAAACAAAGAATATTCATGAACCATTAAGAACACATTCACTTTAAAATGACTTCGGGTCACCAAAATGACTATATTCCACATACAACCCATAATAATATCTCATTTTACTTAAAGCTTAAAGTTAAGCAGTAAGCCATTCCAGCCTGATTACTTCATAAAAATCATTCAAACAGCCTATTATTCAGATGATTCAAACACAGCTTATCACAAAGCTCTTTCTTTTTGATTTATAGTGAGTTTAAATGTTCTGTAGTGAACGCAGTCTCTAATGTGGTCCAGCGGGTGACGCTTTGTCTCTTTATCCCATTCTATCCACCGCCGTGAGCCACTATCTGTGTGTCTGGCACCAGACGTTGTCTCTATGTTGTCTTAAATCCTTTGGTGTAAAGACTGAGACTGGAATGAGCTTAGACAAACCCTGAATACAGTCTAGAGAGCGGGACGGACACCCAAATAGATTTTAAGCCTGTCAGTGGGAGGAATAAAGATTAAGAGACCCCTAGTCCCCCCCGTAGAAAGGGATTAAAGTGCTTGGGACACACTTATTTGTTTTTTGCTTACACTTTAGTCTGACCTATTAAATAACATTTTGACAGCAAAGGCAAGATTATTATTAAAAGAATTGTAAGCCATATTTACCTGATTTATTTTAATTAGAAAAGAACCTGACATGCAAGAGGTCCGCCGGGGACACATGCTGAATATTAGGGCTGTATTCAACAAAAAATTTTCATAGTCGAATCTGATTCGTCAGATTTTCCCTATAGTCGACTGATAGTCGAATCAGTTAAAATTTCACCTCAAGATAGCGCTAAGGGCGTAGTTTTTAAAAAAAATATATATTTTTTTTATATTTTACTTGTTTTTCTAACAAAAGAAAACCTTTTTTTTTGTTTTTTCTTTTTCTTTTTTTTTCTAGAAATTAGGATGATTTTATTTGACAAAAGACTATATATATAACGAAAACAAAGAGATTTCATGTAAAAACTAATGCTTAGCAGCAGCCATGGACACCCCCTTGTGCTCAAAATGGTACATTCGACTATGAGGTTCATAGTCGACTACGGTTCTCCGAATCGAATCGTCGAATCAGCGAATATTGCAGCTCACCCCTACTGAATATCATTCATTCATTATCTTCCGCTTTATCCTCTATTAGCGTCGCGGGGGGGTTCCCCATGCCCATCCAGGGGAGAACGTTTCGGGCGCTGGGTAGATACACTCAGGACAGGACGCCAATCTATCGCTGGGCACACACTCACACACACACAAACACACTCTACATGGTGCAATTTGGAGAACTCAATTGACTTGATCCATGTTTTTGGACTGTGGGAGGAAACCGGAGAACCCGGAGGAAACCCACGCGGACACGGGGAGAACATGGAAACTCCACCCAGATGGGGATTCGAACCAGGAATCCCAGGCGAATGTGATAACCACTAAGCCACTGTGCCGCCCTATGCTGAATATTACTAATAAAAATAATAACACTTTGTATTTACGTTCATAAACCACATAACCTGAAGTTAACTAAGGTGGACCTTGTAAATGTAATTTTGTGGTGTTTGATACCATTTCTCATGCCAGTTTATAAACCACATGACACTTGTACCACATGTAGACCCTTCAATAGACAGAAAGCGCTGTCTGTGCATAGTGCACTGAAAATTAGGTTTAAAAACCTGATCTAATTATCCTCATTCTGCCAACATCAGAAACTTCATTTAGATTCAGTTAGACTTAAATGGTCTCATTGTAAAAGAGTGTTATTTGTTTTTATACTGTGTCTTAAAAACACATTAAAATACTGTGTCTTAAAAACACATTTTTTAAAGTCTTTGGGCAAAGTGCAATGTTTTGCTCATTATTCCTTGCATTGGTTCTTCCCAAAGCTGCTATCTTCCTTGCATGTCCATTTTTTCTCATCGCAATATATCAACTTCAAGGACAAAGTGTTTACCTGCAGCCTAATTGATCCCAACTGCTGCCAGCTGCTCCTGGAACGAGATTATCAATAATAATCAATGACTGCGTCTGAAATGACCTACTAAACAGCCGATGTTAGTGTTGAGCTGAAGGCTGTAGGGTCTTTATGTAAACTAATTCATAATAACCATGCAAACTCTGATGTGTCATGTCCACCATATTACAAATGTCATGAGGTCAGTCCACCACGGTAAAAGTCCTATTCATTTTACAAATCATTAGGCTATTTTAAATTAGATGAAAATCATCCTTTCATAAGTTGATTTTACAAATCAAATCAAATTTTATTTGTACCGTAAACAGTAATACACAGTAGTTTAGTGAAATGCTTCAAAGGACAGTGCTTACACAAGAGGCTGGTTCCAGGTCACAAATAAAAAAAAAAAAAAAAAGTTTTTTACAAGTTTCAATTTACATTTAAATCAAATCAAATGAGGATATAAAATATAAATGAAAGAATAGAAATAAAGTAAAGTCCAAATATTCATTCATTCATTATCTCCCACTTTATCCTCTATTAGGGTCGCGGTGGGGTTCCCCATGCCCATCCAGAGGAGAACGTCTCGGGCGCTGGGCAGATAGACCCAGGACAGGGCGCCAATCCATCGCTGGGCTCACACTCACTCACACAGACACACTCTATATGGGGCAATTTTGAGAATTCAATTGACTTGATCCATGTTTTTGGACTGTGGGAGGAAACCGGAGAACCCGGAGGAAACCCACGCAGACACAGGGAGAACATGGAAACTCCACCCAGATGGGGATTCGAACCGGGAATCCCTAGCGCTGAGAGGCGAACGTGCTGACCACTAAGCCACCGTGCCGCCACATTCCAAATATAAAATGTAAAATATAAAGAAGTCACTTAGTGGTCAGCACGTTCTCCTCTCAGCGCTAGGGATTCCTGGTTTGAATCCCCATCTGGGTGGAGTTTCCATGTTCTCCCAGTGTCCGCATGGGTTTCCTCCGGGTTCTCCGATTTCCTCCCACAGTCCAAAAACATGGATCAAGTCAATTGAGTTCTCCAAATTGCCCCATATAGAGTGTGTCTGTGTGAGTGAGTGTGTGCCCAGAGATAGATTGGCGCCCTGGGTTTATCTGTCCAGCGCCCGAAACGTTCTCCCCTGAATGGGCATGGGGAACCCCACCATGACCCTAATAGAGGATAAAGCGGGAGATAATGGATGGATGGATGGATGAAGAAGTCAAAATATGAATTTACAATCTTGAAATTAAATTAAAATTCGAATTAAAATTAGGATTAGAATAGATTAGATGGAAAAAGTATGCAGGTAGAGAAAGTAGAAAAAAAAAAGGTATAAAAAAAAAAAAAAGTGCAGCGTTAGTAGTAAAGATAATATGAGACAGTTTGTGGGACAGTTAGTGAGACAGTCAGTGAGACAGTTTGTGAGAGAGTTTGTGGGACAGTCAGTGAGACAGTTTGTGAGACAGGTTGTGGGACAGTCTGTGAGACATTTTGTGGGACAGTCTGTGAGACAGTTTGTGGGACAGTGAGTGAGACAGTCAGTGAGACAGTTTGTGGGACAGTCAGTGGCACCTTCACTGTGTTGTAGTGTGTGTAATGCAGTGATTGAGGGTCCGCTGTGTGTATATGTTATTGTTTCAGGAAACACTGTGGTGTATCATATGCTTGTAAATCAAGATTTTATATTATCTGAGGTGTTTTCTTCCTGAACTTGATCACGTGATTCAGCTCCAGTTGATTTATGGGATAGCGCACTGAGCTGCTTTCGCTTATTTAAAAAAGGTTACAAATTCATCCTGGGAATTTTTCGCTCACTGTTTAATGCCGTCTGCATACATGCACTCACTTGCCGTTCTTGCCTGCTACTTTTGCCTACTATGTACAACACTTTTGCGGATCATGTATGACTTCAGAGGTAAATGGACTGCATTATAAGCACTATAAAACTGAAACTGAAGGTCTGCTGATGTTTGGCCCTTGAGTCCTCAACCCTGAGTGTCTTGGTTTACCTCTGTAAAAAACTCCATACCAGCTGAATGCCATTAATGTGACATTTTCCACTTATGTTTTAAACCACAACAAACAAAAAAAACCTAAATCTATTATTCAGCTCATAAAATGATCTTTTATTACTGTAAATATTCAGGGGACATGAACAAATGTAAAGTGTAGTGTTTAAATAGTAAAGGTATCAGGATAACAAGGTGCTGAAACAGACTGAATTTCTAAAAAGAATGTGCAAAACTCTAAATGATGACAATAGATATTGATATTGGATGAGAATGAAGTCTATGAAAGTGTCCAGCGTGACAGGCTGCAGAAACAGAGACACTAAACAACCCCCACTCTATTTGACCAGTCAGACAGACCAGGCTATTCGGGGAGTATTATCTCTCCCAAAGTGTGTGCGAGCACCGTCACAGATGGCTATACAGAGAACAGACACATGCAGGCACAGATATAGATAAACCAACAGACAGAAATCAATGTCCAGTTTCTGACTGAGTCATACAGTCTTTCTATTTTATTGTCAGCAGAAACTGAATGATGATTGTTTGTGGTTGGCACGGAGGCTTAGTGGTTGGCAAGTTCTCCTCTCAGTGCAAGGGATTCCCAGGTTCGAATCCCAATCTGGGTGGAGTTTCCATGTTCTCCCCGTGTCCACGTGGGTTTCCTTCCAGGGTTCTCCGGTTTCCTCCCACAGTCCAAAAACATGGATCAAGTGTATTGAATACTCCAAATTGCCCCATATAGAGTGTGTCTGTGTGAGTGAGAGTGTGCCCAGCGATAGATTGGCGCCCTGTCCTGGGTCTATCTGCCCAGCGCCCGAAACGTTCTCCCCTGGATGGGCATGGGGAACCCCACCGCGACCCTACTAGAGGATAAAGCGGGAGATAATGAATGAATGAGTGTTTGGAACGCTTGACTGTATGTCTGACTTTCCAGTGAAAAGCTGTTAGAAAGCAGTGTTCCTTTCACACCTACCCAACCTGTGTAAATATAAGAACCCTTTGACATTAACAGAGGCTTCTCTGAAAGCCACACTATGGTGAACATGCCAAACTACCAGTGAAATATCATGAGCTTGTGTAACCTCCATTGCTGGTAGACACACATTTCAAAGTAGTTGGCAACTTTAACCATGTTCTATGTTTGGGAAGAATATATAGCCAATTCATTATCTTCCGCTTTATCCTCTATATTAGGGTCGCGGGTGGGGTTGCCCATGCCTATCCAGGGGAGAACGTCGGGCGCCGGGCAGACACACCCAGGACAGGGCGCCAACCTATCGCTGGGCACACACTCACTCACACACACACTCTATATGGGGCAATTTGGAGAACTCAATTGACTTGATCCGTGTTTTTGGACTGTGGGAGGAAACCGGAGAACCCGCACGGACACGGGGAGAACATGGAAACTCCACCCAGATAGGGATTCGAACCGGTAATCCATGCCACCATACCACCATGCCATCTGAAATCAAAAACATACTGCCGCAGGATAAAGGGCAGATTATGTTGATAAAAATCAGGTGTCACCATTAACCCAAACTGCCTCCTGTTGACAGGCTCCGCCCCTCACATCCTCGCACCACAATATCCATTTGCCAATTTTATTGGAGCAGCTGTCTATACATCAGATATTAAAATTCTGCAATGATGAGGTAAACAGTTGTAGCTGCTCTCATAAACCCGGAGGAAACCCACGCGGACATGGGGAGAACATGGAAACTCCACCCAGATGGGGTGGAATCCCTAGTGCTGAGAGGAGAACATGCTAACCACTAAGCCACCATGCCGCCACACGCAACCATACAGTGTTCAAATACAATTCTTTGACAGGATATTGAATCACCAGCGATGGATTGGCGCCCTGTCCTGGGTCTGTCTGCCCAGCGCCCGAGACGTTCTCCCCTGGATGGGCATGGGGAACCCCACCGCGACCCTAATAGAGGATAAAGCGGGAGATAATGAATGAATGAAATGATATTGAATCACACTGAAGAGTACAGTGCCCATGTGCTTTCGTAGGATATCGCCTTCTCTGAGTCAGATTGTGAACGCGTCTCGAAACAATTACAGCTCAGCCACAAGCAACAGCAAGCCACAATGCCGAGTTTCAAACTGCTTATGTCAAGAAACAAAACCTCTTTGTCGGGAGCTGTTATGCAGGGGATCACTGTGCGTTGCACGCTGTTAGATGGAGTGGTTTAAACTGGAATTAAGCTCTGTAGCAGAGAGCAGCAGCTCCATATCAATGCCCAGGGTTTGAAAATGAGATTTCCTACGATGTGCACTTACTGATGTCATGGGGAATTGATTCGATTCAGCTCTTATGACTTAATGGAGCTACTTTTAATATTATTTAGAAGGAATACAGTTACACAAGAGTGAAGCCTAATTTTCAATCAAACATTTTTAGATTAAAGCAACATAATGTAACCATTTCATACTTAACTATCTGCTCGAAAGGAATTCTGATGGTTCAAATATAATGTGGAGAACAGTGTCTGTCATCACAGCACAACTGCACACCCACAGCACACCCAGAGCACCTGTTTGTACATTTTGTAACTTGGTTGTGCCAGGCATGACGTATTTAAAATCCAGTACTAGTGTACAGTTATCCATGAGCTTACAGTACTGTTACTTATGACAGTGATCTAAAAGTGAACTACACTCTGCACTATAGCATGATCCTGCAAAATGTATTTATTTTCCCATAATGTTGCTTTAATTAACCTGAAATGTATAGATCTGTCAATTTTTCCATTCATTATCTCCCGCTTTATCCTCTATTAGGGTCGCGGTGGGGTTCCCCATGCCCATCCAGGGGAGAACGTTTCGGGCGCTGGGCAGACACACCCAGGACAGGGCGCCAATCCATCGCTGGGCACACACTCACTCACACAAACACACTCTATATGGGGCAATTTGGGGAATTCCATGTTTTTGGACTGTGGGAGGAAACCGGAGAACCTGGAGGAAACCCATGCGGACACAGGGAGAACATGGAAACTCCACCCAGATGGGGATTCGAACCGGGAATCCCTAGCGCTGAGAGGTGAACGTGCTGACCACTAAGCCACCGTGCTGCCCTTTTCCCATAATGTTGCTTTAATTGAGCTGAAATGTGTAGATCTGCATTTCTTTAAATGTCAGCATGAAAATTTACAAACTTTCTCCAAATTGCCCCATGTAGAGCGCTAGGGATTCCCGGTTCGAATCCCCATCTGGGTGGAGTTTCCATGTTCTCCCTGTGTCCGCATGGGTTTCCTCCAGGTTCTCCGGTTTCCTCCCACAGTCCAAAAACATGGAATTCCCCAAATTGCCCCATATAGAGTGTGTTTGTGTGAGTGAGTGTGTGCCCAGCGATGGATTGGCGCCCTGTCCTGGGTCTATCTACCCAGCACCCGAGACGTTCTCCCCTGGATGGGCATGGGGAACCCCACCGCGACCCTAATAGAGGATAAAGCGGAAGATAATGGATGAATGAATGAATGAATGAATATCCATTGTCGTGATATTAAAGTCATTTAGCTTTTCCTTTCTCAAGAATCAGCAGACCGAAGGCTGATTGAGCTGAGTGAGGATTTGAGGTATAACATGCTTCTTGCTTCTACAAACCTTCACAATGCACTATAAAAATTCCAACCATGGTGGTCCATTAAGTCTTTTACAGAGTTTCCATGAGGTCAAGTTCAAGGTGACGTGACTGAGATAATGTTCGTCATCGTTGCACTAAAAGGCCTTTAGTCATCCATTACTACAAACACTTTTTCTCCGGTGGTCCTACTTATTCATAGGATTATGACTACAGCATTCAAAACAACAGTTGAGCATTCATTTCCACAGTTACGGGCGTGATGTTAAACCTCCAGGTTACGCAAATTTCAGACATGGCGTGAGGAATTCAATTATTCTACAGAATGACACACGAGTTGCTGCATTACAGGGGTTGTAAAACATCTCAGAGCCCAAAGCCTATTCTAAAATCACATCTCCATTAATAAGAGATGGCAGGTTTGTGTGCAGCGGATAAATTTAGGTCTGACTGCAACTCTATCAGGGAGGCTGCCTTCAGTATCATATCAATGGATGCTTGTGGAGCAGTGAGGTGTGTCTCTGTGCCTCCCAGGGGACGTCTGGTCCTCCACTGCCTTTTGTATGACTCTGAACAGTAACACGATGCACCAACACAACACGAACAATGAAAAACAAATGGATCAGATTAAAATGTAATGGATGCCTGATCATAATAATAAGTCTGCTCAGACGGTGAGGACGTCCAAGTGCACTGCTGGAGAATGAGACCAGTGAGACGTAATAAGAAACCAGCGACTGAAAGCTGTAGGTTCTGATACCACCTAGTGGTTACAGCTGGTAACTGCATGGATTAAACAGCCACGAACATCCAGCCATCCGTTATCTTCCGCTTTATCCTCTACTGGGGTGGGGAGAACGTTCCAGGCATCCAGGGGAGAACGATTCAGGTGCTGGGCAAATACACCCAGGACAGGGTGCCAATTTATCACTGGGCACACAGTCACTCACACAGACACGCACAAACACACTCTATATGGGGCAATTTGGAGAATTCAGTTGACCTTGATCCATGTTTCTAGACTATGGGAGGAAACCGGAGAACCTGGAGGAAATCCACGTGGACACGGGGAGAACATGGAAACTCCACCCAGATTGGGATTCGAACCAGAATCCCTAGCGATGAGAGGAGAACGTGCTAACCACCAAACTAAATTCATTCATTCATTCATTATCTCCCGCTTTATCCTCTATTAGGGTCGCGGTGGGGTTCCCCATGCCCATCCAGGGGAGAACGTTTCGGGCGCTGGGCAGATACACCCAGGACAGGGCACCAATCCATCGCTGGGCACACACTCACTCACACAGACACACTCTATATGGGGCAATTTAGAGAATTCAATTGACTTGATCCATGTTTTTGGACTGTGGGAGGAAACCCACGCAGACACAGGGAGAACATGGAAACTCCACCCAGATGGGGATTCGAACCTGGAATCCCAAGTGCTGAGAGGAGAACATGCTAACCACTAAGCCACCGTGCCGCCAGGATTGTTAATTATTTTTTTTTATTAATTTGACACGTCGGTGTTCATAGAATTAGGTTTCTTTAATGTCTTTTAGGCCCAGCGATGGATTGGCGTCCTGTCCTGGGTCTATCTGCCCAGTGCCCGAGACGTTCTCCCCTGGATGGGCATGGGGAACCCCACCGCGACCCTAATAGAGGATAAAGCGGGAGATAATGCATGAATAATGAATGAATGTCTTTTAAAAAATGAAAATCCACGGTTTTAAAAATACTACAGACTAGTATCGCGTCAGGGCATTGGACTCCTCATCTTCATCCAAGGGCAGATACACAGAGGACAGGGTGCCAATACATTGCTGGGCAGAAACACACTCACACAGACACATACACACTATATGGGGGCAATTTAGCAGCCAATTTACCTTGAATCCATGTTTTTGGACTGTGGGAGGAAACAGAAGAACCCTAAGAAAACCCATGCGGACACGGGGAGAACATGGAAACTCCACCTGCGAACGTTTAACCACTTCACTACTGTGACATCCATGTTTAAATAAATAAAAATAAAATAAAATCAGGCGGCACGGTGGCTTAGTGGTTGGCACGTTCGCCTCTCAGCGCTAGGGATTCCCGGTTCGAATCCCCATCTGGGTGGAGTTTCCATGTTCTCCCCGTGTCCGCGTGGGTTTCCTCTGGGTTCTCCGGTTTCCTCCCACAGTCCAAAAACATGGATCAAGTCAATTGAATTCTCTAAATTGCCCCATATAGTGTGTGTCTGTGTGAGTGAGTGTGTGCCCAGCGATGGATTGGCGCCCTGTCCTGGGTGTATCTGCCCAGCGCCCGAGACGTTCTCCCCTGGATGGGCATGGGGAACCCCACCGCGACCCTAATAGAGGATAAAGCGGGAGATAATGAATGAATGAATGAATGAAAAAATAAAATCAAGATAACACAGCAAGTCTTACAATGACTGAATTTTATTGTTTTATTTATGTGATAAACATCACTATTAGGAGTGAACTTTATATTTATTTCTGTGCAAAATATATTTCAAATCCTTTAACACGTATAAAAATATTTGAAACCACTTATAAAATACCACATAATATAAAATATATCGTATAAATACAACCGATTTTTAAGAATTCTACCTCCAATGTATATAGCATTGTATGTATTTTCACTGTGGTTGGATATGAATATATGTTTATATATGTTGTATATAACGTATGGCAGCCAAAGCTTTGACATGAATAAGACGTAGATGTAAAACCCGATGAATAACATCGTGCATAGATTTCCCTCTTTTATGAAATGTAACGTTTAGGAAGAGACGAAGAATGTCGGGAAAATCCTCCATTGGGAAGAGCATGGCTCATATCCTGGCAAACACATCCATAAAACCACTGCGAGCAAAACATGTGGCTGACCCAAAGGAGTGCTTTCATTTCATTCATGACTTTCAGTTAGGACTAAATCACCATGTCGCAATAAATCCTTCAGTATCCCGAGGAGGGAGAACGTTTGGAGCCTTAGTCAGTCTGATAATCTGATCGCTGCGACATCCTCAAGCTAAAACACGGGAAATGACGTTTTTAAATGACACATAAAGCAAAAAGAGCACCAGAGCGGGTTTAATCATCAGTCAGCCCTTTGGTTTAGAGTTTTAGACGTCCAGTTTGAGCTTTTCTGTGCTGCAGTCCTGGTCCTGGTCCAGCTTGGCGAGGGTCTTGCGCACACGCAGGGCAGTGAGACGAGCTGATGGACTCTGGAACCAGCACTCCTTAATGATTTTAGCGATAGCAGATAGGATCTGTACACAACACATCATAGAAACAACAGAAACGCCTTATTATGTATTTTATTTATACACTGAATATAATTCGGCGGCATGGTGGCACGTTCGCCTCTCAGCTCTAGGGATTCCCGGTTCGAATCCCCATCTGGGTGGAGTTTCCATGTTCTCCCCGTGTCTGCGTGGGTTTCCTCCGGGTTCTCCGGTTTCCTCCCACAGTCCAAAAACATGGATCAAGTTAATTGAGATCTCCAAATTGCCCCATGTAGAGTGTGTTTCAGTGAGTGAGTGTGTGCTCAGCGATGGATTGGCGCCCTGTCCTGGGTGTATCTACCCAGCGCCCGAACCGTTCTCCCCTGGATGGGCATGGGGAACCCCACCGCGACCCTAATAGAGGATAAAGCGGGTGATAATGAATGAATGAATGAATGAATATAATTCATTAGGTGGATTGTGAATCTAGAACATTTTATTAGCATTAATTATAAAAGACACAAAACAATAGAGGGAATCAAGGGAGTGGTAGCTCAGTGGTCAGGGTGTTGGGTTATCAATCTGAAGGTTGGCGGTTCAAATCCCAGGTCCACTGAAGTTACGAATGCGGGTCCTTGAGCAAGACCCTTAACCCTCATTGCTGCAGGGATGTTGTGATGAACCCTGTGCTCACCTTGTAAGTCGCTTTGGATAAAAGCGTCCAATAAATGACCAAATGTAATGTAAACAAGATTTTAAAACCGTAATGTATCATTAAGTTTATGAGAGCAGCTACAACTGTTTACCTAATCATTGCAGAATTTTAATATCTGATGTACACATTTATTGGAGCTGCTCCAATAAAATTGGGAAATGGATATTGTGGTGCGAGGATGTGAGGGGGAGGAGCCTGTCAACAGGAGGCAGTTTGGGTTAATGGTGACACCTGATTTTTATCAACATAATCTGCCCTTTATCCTGCGGCAGTATGTTTTTGATTTCAGGTGGCATGGTGGCATGGATTCCCGGTTCGAATCCCTATATGGGTGGAGTTTCCATGTCCTCCCTGTGTCTGCATGGGTTTCCTCCGGGTTCTCCGGTTTCCTCCCACAGTCCAAAAACATGGGTCAAGTCAACTGAGTTCTCCAAATTGCCCCATATAGAGTGTGTCTGTGTGAGCGAGTGTGTGCCCAGCGATAGATTGGCGTTCTGTCCTGGGTGTATCTGCCCAGCGCCCGAAACGTGGCGAGGATGTGAGGGGGCGGAGCCTGTCAACAGGAGTCAGTTTGGGTTAATGGTGACACCTGATTTTTATCAACAAAATCTGCCCTTTATCCTGCGGCAGTATGTTTTTGATTTCAGGTGGCATGGTGGCATGGATTCCCGGTTCGAATCCCTATATGGGTGGAGTTTCCATGTCCTCCCTGTGTCCACATGGGTTTCCTCCGGGTTCTCCGGTTTCCTCCCACAGTCCAAAAACATGGATCAAGTCAACTGAGTTCTTCAAATTGCCCCATGTAGAGTGTGTCTGTGTGAGTCAGTGTGTGCCCAGTGATGGATTGGCGCCCTGTCCTGGGTGTATCTGCCCAGCGCCCGAAACGTTCTCCCCTGGATGGCCATCTCGCCTCCCCCCCCACCGATGGGTGGACACTCTTTCATAAGAAACATTAAAACGAATAATGATACCCAATACCAGGTATAATTATGATGTCACTGTCCACTTTTGATTGGCTTTTAGTTCGTTACAAGTCACATTGTTTTTCTGTACAAAACCTGCCTTGTCATTTTCAGACCACACGACATCGAACGTAATAATGAAAAACATCAGCCGGCACCCTCGTGAGTGAATTCCGTACCGGATGGAAGTGCAGACGGTTGTGAAGGCAAGGCCTGTACTGGTCAACACACACCACCTTCTTCATCTCCTCAAAGCTGGGGTCTGAGGGCACCACATCAAAGAAGGGCAGGCGATACTCCTCCACGATTCCTACCCCGAAATATAAAGCAAAAAAATGAGAACCGGCTTACAGACTTTATTATTTGTTGAGACTGAAGCGGTATCAGCACGATTCGGATGTTGGGGAGTTTGGAAAAGCTGATAGTCGCGAGGGAGGCTATTTGGACCACATCCAGAAAAGTTTATGAGAATGTAGCAACTGACATTATGAGGACATGGGAGAACGGGGGAGCAGGATTTAATATCCCAAAGAGGGAGTGTGCTTCATATCCTGCGTCGCATGACCAGCCGATCGAATACATTAGGCTTTTATTGGTTGGCTCCACCAAAGAGTGATGAAGGAGGAAGTCGGTGAGATACAGAGGGACGCACTGTACATTGTGTTTTACCAGATCTGTTCACTGAGCATGAGCCGGTTTGAAAAGTGGGAGCCGATAGAAGGCGTCTGGACTGGATGAGGCAGAGTGCTGACATTTGATAAGACTGTTTATAATTGCCGAGCGCTAATCGCGGGTGGATAGTGGAGACAGCCGCAGACTTAAAAGAAGACAGATTGGGTTAGCACGGCAGCAGCACGAGCGAATTCTGGAGTGAATTAAGGTGGGCATTTCTTTCAGACTAATCACCCCGATGTCCTGCATTCCGCTCCTGCAACACCACAAAAACCCCAGGACAATGGATATGAGCCGGGGCATTACTGAAGAGAAATAACCAAAGCATGATGCGCAGTGGGGCGGCACGGTGGCTTAGTGGTCAGCACGTTCTCCTCTCAGCGCTAGGGATTCCCGGTTCGAATCCCCATCTGGGTGGAGTTTCCATGTTCTCCCCGTGTCCGCGTGGGTTTCCTCCGGGTTCTCCGGGTTTCCTCCCACAGTCCAAAACATGGATCAAGTCAATTGAGTTCTCCAAATTGCCCCATATAGAGTGTGTATGTGTGCGTGAGTGTGTGTGCCCAGCGATGGATTGGCGCCCTGTCATGGGTGTATCTGCCCAGCGCCTGAGACATTCTCCCCTGGATGGGCATGGGGAACCCCACCGCGACCCTAATAGAGGATAAAGCGGGAGATAATGAATGAATGAATGAAGGATGTGCAGTGGGGCGGCGCGGTGGCTTAGTGGTCAGCACGTTCTCCTCTCAGCACTAGGGATTCCCGGTTCGAATCACCATCTGCGTGGAGTTTCCATGTTCTCCCCCTGTCCGCGTGGGTTTCCTCCGGGTTCTCCGGGTTCCTCCCACAGTCCCAAAACATGGATCAAGTCAACTGAGTTCTCCAAATTGCCCCATATAGGGTGTGTCTGTGTGAGTGAGTGTGTGCCCAGCGATAGATTGGCACCCTGTCCTGGGTGTATATGCCCAGCGCCCGAAACGTTCTCCCCTAGATGGGCATGGGGAACCCCCCCCCCGACCCTAATAGAGGATAAAGCGGAAGATAATGGATGGATGGATGGATGTTGTGGAGTGAGAGGGTCTTTAATGTTTTGGGAAATCCTAATAGAATAATGCAGGACTTTGCCGGACCGTAGTGTATAGTGGAGGGGTCAGGAATTATCTCGGGGGGTTGATTGCTGCGTTTGATCCCATGTATGGGATGTGCACTTAGTACTGAAATCAATATTAAGAAAGTATTGATCATTTGTAGTGAGTTTGTTGCTTCTACAGCAGTATAGTTAGGATATATTTCCAGGGCAACACACACACACACACACACACACACACACACACACACACACACACACACACACACACACAAACAGTGTGTTGTATGGCTCAGAGATGGTGGCTCTGACCAGATTTGACCAGAAATCTGGAAGTGACAATGATGCTGTGATTTGCATTTGGAGTGATGATGCCCAAGATCAGGACTGAGATTAAGGTAGGACATTTTGGAGACATGGTTCGAGAGGAAAAACGAAGGTGTTTTGGACATTTGTTGAGGAGAGATGAGGGACATGTTGGCAGGAGAATGCTGAGGATGGAAGCGCCAAGCAGGACGAGGGAAAAATCAAAGAGGAGGGTGATGGATGCAGGGAGGCCATGCAGGTGGATGGAGATCCAGCGTAGTGACAGGCAGCTTGATTCCATACGTACCGTTGACAATAGTGCGCCGGGTGATCTCCCACAGAACCAATCCCAAAGCCCAGATATCAGTCTGCTTGTACGACTCGAACACATCCACGCGAATGCTCTCATCCAGGACCTCTGGAGCCATATAGCGCTTGGTGCCCACCCTGGGGTTGTTTCCGACATCCAGGTAGTCGGTAGATTGAGTATGAATGACTGCCAGACCTGTGCAATCGAACCAGAGCGGTTGTTCATGTACTCCATTAGCAAGAGCCGCAGATGCAAATGCAGTTCATACAAAGTATGTAAACATTAGAATGCCGTGGTCTTCAGCGATGCTCCAGATGAATTAATCCACCTACGTTATGGCTAAAAAAACGGCAGTTAAAGAGCCGTTGCATCGCAGAGAGATAACTCCCGTAGCCAGAATTTAAAAAATTATCAACCATAAACTCATGAAATTGTAATTCATTCATTATCTCCCGCATTATCCTCTATTAGGGTCGTGGGGGGGGGGGGGGTCCCCATGCCCATCCAGGGGAGAACGTTTCGGGCGCTAGGCAGATAGACCCAGGACAGGGCGCCAATCTATCGCTGGGCACACACTCACTCACACAGACACACTCTATATGGGGCAATTTAGAGAATTCAATCGACTTGATCCATGTTTTTGGACTGTGGGAGGAAACTGGGGAACCCGGAAGAAACCCACGTGGACACGGGGAGAACATGGAAACTCCACCCAGATGGGGATTCGAACCGGGAATCCCAAGCGCTGAGAGGAGAACATGCTAAGCACTAAGCCACCGTGCCGCCCCATCTAAGGAACATCCATCCATCCATTATCTTCTGCTTAATCCTATATTAGGGTCGTGAGGGGGTTCCCCATGCCCATCCAGGGGAGAACGTTTCGGGCGCTGGGCAGATACACCCAGGACAGGGCGCCAATCTATCGCTGGGCACACACTCACCAACACAAACGCACTCTATATGGGGCAATTTGGAGAACTCAATTGACTTGTTCCATGTTTTTGGACAGTGGGAGGAAACCGGAGAACCCGGAGGAAACCCACGCGGACACGGGGAGAACATGGAAACTCCACCCAGATGGGGATTCGAACCGGGAATCCCTAGTGCTGAGAGAGGAACGTGCTAACCACTAAGCCACTGTGCCGCCTGAAATTGTAATATTATTTAGAAAAATAACATCAACAAAAATCCTGAATAAATTTGTATATAAATTTTTTTTTCCCTCAAAAACAGTTTCATTTGTTTCATTAAGAAGCTTTTCACTTCATTATTTCCATCGGAGTTAATGCTGACATAAGTTTTAATTCGGCTGAAATTGTCGTCGTAAACTCTGATGTTGTGACCCGTTGAAGCAACAGTTTGACTGAAACTTGTCGCCTGCAGGCAGATTATTTGACCCTGGCAACAAAGGATGCTGAAATGTGATTGGCTAAAGGCTTTAATGAGGTAGTACAAGTCTGAAAGCGGGAAACAGACCTGTCGGAATTATTTAATTAGTATTCATTCATTCATTATCTCCCGCTTTATCCTCTATTAGGGTCGCGGGGGGTTCCCCATGCCCATCCAGGGGAGAACGTCTCGGGCGCTGGGCAGATACACCCAGGACAGGGCGCCAATCCATCGCTGGGCACACACTCACTCACACAGACACACACTATATGGGGCAATTTGGAGAACTCAAATGACTTGATCCATGTTTTTGGACTGTGGGAGGAAACCGGAGAACATGGAGGAAACCCACGCGGACACGGGGAGAACATGGAAACTCCACCCAGATGGGGATTCGAACCGGGAATCCCTAGCGCTGAGAGGCGAACGTGCTGACCACTAAGCCACCGTGCCGCCTTAATTAGTATTCATAGACAAAATATAAAAGATATTTTTAGGCCTTCATAAAAGGTTTTAAAGGCCCTTTTAGAATTACTTGTAGCCAATCAGATTTTATAACAGGAATGACCTTTTTCGGCGGCACGATGGCTTAGTGGTTTAGCATGTTCGCCTCTCAGCGCTAGGGATTCCTGGTTCGAATCCCCATCTGGGCGGAGTTTCCATGTTCTCCGTGTCCGCGTGGGTTTCCTCCGGGTTCTCCGGTTTCCTCCCACAGTCCAAAAACATGGAACAAGTCAATTGAGTCCTCCAAATTGCCCCATATAGAGTGTGTATGTGTGAGTGAGCGTGTGCCCAGCGATAGATTGGCGCCCTGTCCTGGGTGTATCTGCCCAGCGCCCGAAACGTTCTCCCCTGAATGGGCATGGGGAACCCCCCCCC